>JAIPRM010012510.1:0-12065 GCA_025469315.1 Stegophylla sp. TES_Ste_2020 | reverse complement strand
AGAATCGTTTTACTGAAGAAATGATTTATCGTTTCTTTAAAATTTAATACGCCCGTCAAGAGAATACCACCCGTCGTGCGAAGTACACCCATCGTGCGAAGTATGTCCGGCTTTTTTTATTTTTATTACAAAATTTAAACATTAAATTTCATAATTATTATATTAAAAAATATAGGTTTTTAATTAAATTATAGTTTGGAATTAAAATATTTCATAGTTACAATTATTTTACCATTACACCAAGCTTTTAATATTATCGTGTTTGAGCTACACATAGTATATCTAGTTGTATTTACTAGAAAAATATTTGTTTCAACTATAATAGTTTAACTAATTAATTTTAGTTATCTCAACTAAATACAAAGTTTAATGCCACTAAATATTTGTTTACTCCAACTTAATATTATTTAACCATTAAAATATTTTTTCCCGTGTGCAACGTGTAACGCGATAACAACTTGGGGTTTCTTGCGGTAACAAACGATGCAATGTACAGTACATTAAATTATTACATATATGAGATTATGAATAAATAAAAGAACAATATATTGAATATTTAGATTCTGAACGAAGTGAAGATGCTAGTGTTATTACAATGATGTTTATTTTTTTTCTTCTTTTTTTTTTGCTGTAAACACTTTTTCGTGTAGATGTACTTGTCTTAAAGTATCGATCAGTAACTTTTTGAAACCGGATTTGCTTTTAGTTTGGGTACTTCAAAGAGGTAATTTTTTGAATTTCTCTATTCTTTAATTTTTTTTTTGAAAAAACTACACAAAAGTTGACAAAAATGACGCGGAAACCATCATTTTGTGATCCGAATTTTATGAAAATTTAAACATAGATCAACAATAATATGAGAAACATTTTAAAGCAAGAAAAATTTGAACATGTAAAAAAAATGATTTTAGACATTTTTCTAACTCATTTTTCTCATTTAATTTTTTTTCCTTTATTTTTTAGATAAAAAAAAGTAAATTAACGTAAATTGAAGTAAAGTATAGACAATAAAGCCGGACATACTTCGCACCACGCATATTCTTTGCTCTTCGGGTCAGTTACTTGACATGATGACTATTATTGTTTTTTATACTATTAACTTCTTTCGTTCAGAATCGTCTTAATGAAGAAATTATATATAATAATTAATAAGTATTTTGTAGACATTGAGACATTGAGTGCCACTTTACTCGTATTGCAAAAATCTACTCGTTTACTTTGCAAATTCGTGTTACACCCCTCGTACTTCGCGCTCGGACTTCAAATCGATACATCCCTCGATATGGGGTGAAAAGCACATCGATAGGCAATAGGATTTTCATTTAGAATTTTCAACTTAAAAGATAATGTTCATTAATTTCAGTTTTTGTCAAGTAAAATTTCAGAATTGTATTTTTGTTTTTTCAGTTGGGTAAAAGTGGATTACTCACATTTTCAATGGCCACCACCAGTAGTAAATTGTAAGTCAATTATATTATCTTATATAAAAAATACTAAACATTTATTTTTATATACAGCAATGCACGTTGTTTCCATGTATTATGATGATATGATCCATGTATTAAGGGATTGTAGGCTACATAATATATTTTTAGATCATGTTTCCGAGCAGCACCTATTTACTTTTAATTTTTTTTCTTTCTAGAAATAATATTTGAATCGATAACATCATTCGATGTTATTAACATCTCTACATCAACGATATTTTTCCAACTAATAGTTTCAATGAAATGGTAATTTAAAGGGGTTATTTTTCTCTAAATATTCTCAACAGTATTTTTAGAAACAAGAAAATACTATTTAAAGTCGAAATAATAAAACAGTGAAATATACTCAAATCAAATTTTCATGAAACTAATTTCAGGTTAGTTTGAAATTTAGGTCGGCATAATTACATATTATTTTTAACAGTCCCTCCCGAAATTAAACTTTAGATAAGCACGAAATAACAAATTTCATGCTTTTAAACGTACCGAAAAAGAACCGGAAATAATATGAAATACAAAATACTAACTCATAAAATACTATTTATATTTATGGGTACCTACCGCCGCAATCACTGGTCTTCGAATACGGCTTGGAAAACTACCGGAAACGTAAATTGTGAGACATAGATTATAATATTATACGAGTACAAGTTGAACCGGAGCTTTTACGCTTTGTTATTAACTGGCAACAAAATTCGTGCTGCATTTTATCATGTAGAAACATGAAGAATGTTTCTACATGAACATGTAGAAACACTAGAAAGTTCTATTAGTTTTGGAGTTGACGACTATATTACTAAAATAGGTTTTATAAAAACCTATAGTTTACGGCATATTTTATAATTTTAACTTAAATTTGAGGTAGGTAGTGATTTCCTCGATTTTGGAAAAAAAATTTGAGAACTTCAAAATTTATGTTTTTAAAGTACCATCTAGAGTTAATTTCTGAAAGTTAATTATCCGTGGTGCGAAGTATGTCCGACTTCCTTGTTTATACTTTGCTTTACTTTATTGTTCTTTTAATTCAAAAATGAATCCGGCTATTTAAATACCACTTTAAATTTTCATCACTTCACCAATCTGATCAGTTATTAGTCATTGGAGATTTTCAAAATAACGACTTATTAAAACCTTTTTTATGAAATGCTTCTGTGGACGAATCAAGATCTAGATTTTCAAATTTGAAATTTTATACTACAGTTTTAGAAAAAAATCAAAATATTAATTGTGTAAACCTTGATTTTAGAAAAATATTTAATTTACACTTAAATCTCTAATAAAGGTTAATCTGTTTATTTTCTATGACTTTTTTAAGTTTGCGAATAATTTAATAATTTTGTCGATTACATCATATTATGGTGATATTATGACGTCAATTTTTAATTTTATGACTTAATTTACAGTATTATTAAATTATTTGTAATTTTGTCCTAAAAAATTATAAATAAATGAACACGTCATTGTTGTAGCGCAATGCTGAAGTAATCAGATTATTACATTCGTCAATTCGTACTGGGACACCCTGTACAATGTACATACATACATACACATATATATATCTTAGCTATAGTTAACAGATATTTAAATTTTTACGGTTAATAATGAACATTATTTGAAAAGCAGCTAACTTTTTACTTTTTTGAAACAACATTATAGAAAATATAGAAAAAAAAAATAATAATAAATCGAAAGAAATATCTCTAAAGAAATATTGAATATTTATACTTAAAATATAACGGAAATAACTGTATATAAAATATAGAGAAATCACAATAACTCCAGATAGAATTTTTAGAGAACGGAGAAAACACCGAAGAAAAGATGGCATTAGATATCTTGTTATTGTTACGTATATTATTATAACTGTTAGCTTTATAAGTTGCTTACATCTATTGTTATTCAATATTCCTTAATAATTTCTATCTTTAATTAATAATAGCCCAAATTGCACGTGTAATAATTCGACGAATAATTGTATATTCTACATAGAGAATCGTACTAAGAATATCCCTTTCTATAAACAATTAGTATAAGTACAACATGTCCAAAAAAAGAAAAAAACATAATTTGCGCTTGACCGAGCGATAGAAAACCCGAAAAAAGAAAAACGCTGCAAACAAACGTAAGCGTCTGAACTTTAAATATAATTATCGTGCTACTACTACAATAATAATTCGATTAGGAGAACGGACGACCGAAACGTGGACGGCGGCCAGTGTTGTATACTACCACTATTGTACTTTGTGTATATATATATATGTATTCCGAAAAGACGACTCTGTAGAGGTATATAAAACGTAATAATCGTATCGAGAGACCTGAGACTCGAGTGTATATAGTCATCGGCCGCCCACGTATAATATTAAATCATAGAGACGAAGAGACGATATTTTATAAGCCTAATTAATATTCACGGGAAAACGGTCCCGCGGGCCGATTGAAAGGTATGCATGCGCGTATTATGCGTATATATACACAATGGGTACGTGTACAGAAAATGGGAAAGCGAGTGCTGGGGCGAGGGGAGTGAGGGGAGAGGACGAATGCGATGCGGAATTGTTCTGTGGACGGTGAGACAGAGGGTCACCTCGGACCCGGGGACGAATGAAGATGGACGTCTGGTACACTCGCGGACAGAGATTGCATCGGCTGTGACATTGTTAATAACGAGTCGGTTCACCGAGCACCTCACGGATGGTTGACGCCGCCTTTGAATGAGACGACCGCCGCGCCGCCGCCACGGCTCGGTTTGTGTATACACACTGCGTCGTCGTCGTCGAGGCGTTATCCCAAACTTAACCTAACTTAACGGCGAACAATAACGGACGGCTGTCGAATCGCACACCGGGCGGAGGCCGCGGGACTCGACGGACGTTCGTGATAACGTCGTCGTCCGTGCGGCGACAAGAACACAAAAAGGACCGACCGATATTACGAATTATATTTTGTACGCAAGTGCGGTATTTTGAATTTTTTCTCTAATCGGTACGACATATTTGAGCCAACCCCTCCCCCTCCCTCCATCCCACCATAAAAAAAAAATTATGATAATGTACTGTGGTATAGATATTTGCCTTTAAAATATTGTATCTTCTAAAATTGTTTGCTTTTTATATTTGAAACGTAACTTAGCAACTGTTAATCATTTGTTAATCATTATTGCTTTTCATTTTTGCAATACAATTTACTTTTAAGTTCTTAGCGAAGCGAAGAGGCTATTGTTTTTACAATGAAGTCTAGTTTTTTTTTACGTGTACACGTTTTCGTATTGTATACTTGTCCAAAAGTTTTGACCAGCAACTCTTTGGAACGGAATTTACCTCTAGATGGTACTTTAAAGAAGTCATTTTTCGAGATTCTTAATCGTTTTCTCATAATTTAAGAAAAAATATCCAAAATTTGACAAGAAAGACACGGAAGCTATCTTTTTTTTATCCAAACATTAAGAAAATCTAAACATTTATAGACAATAATATGAAAAAAATATTTTGATAATATGAAAAATATTTTGAAATTTTTTCCAACACTTTTTTTCTCATCGAAATTTATCTATTTTTAGTAAAATTCTCTTTTTCCTTTTTTTTATTCAGTGGATAAAAAAAAAAAACAAAGTAAAGTAAAGTATAGTAAAGCAAAACAAAGTAAAGTAAAAATAAGTAAAGTAAAATAAATTAAATTAAAGTAAACCAAAGATGAGTAAATTATGTAATGTTATAAACAAGAAAGCCGAATATATTTCATACTATGGGTATTCTTCGCTCCTCGAATCAGACACTCTTGGTGGATTTGTTGAAAATGACGGTTATTATTGTTCTTTATATTATTACCACACTTCATGCAGAATCTCAATATTGAAAATATTATCATTTTTTTTTTTAATTGTAAACTAATTTTCAAATAGAAGTATTTCTCCAAATATTTCGTCTAACATCTTAAAAGTTCAAAAATCGCCACAGGATGGAAATCTACACAGATAATTTTTCAAAATTTTCCATAGTTTGTTAGTTAACAATTCGTTCGTTTGTGGTGGCGGTGAGTGTAGTTGGAGGGTCGGTTCATCGGCTGGAAATACGGGAGTCGGGGGGTCGGCAGTTATGTCGTGGTGGCATGGGGAGAGGGATCAGGTGACATAGTTGTTATTCATATACATATACCAGCGTTAATTATGTTTATGTTAGAAAAATATGTTTCCATTCTACATCTCACTTATAAATTATAATAATATGTACCTATAAAATATGGTATTGGAGCAAAATCATTGTGGAAATGTCTTGAGTAGTGGAATAAGAACTTAAAATTCTGCGTAAGACTGAAGATGATAAAATTTTACGTACTATCTAGCCCTAGGCTTGATAAAACGTGAAGGTATAATTTTTGTCCTCGTGGGGAAATGTCAAAGACTAGAAAAAATCCCGGGGAAATGTCTTAGTATCAGATTTTGGGGCGAGTCGGCAGTGGTGGCCGGTTTGGCAGATGTGTAGAGTGGCTGGGTGGTGTTCAACTTACCAAACTATACTGCTTATGCCATTATAAATATTTACAAGTTTAAAGCATAACTTCATGCCCCTGTCAAAAAAATGATAAACGTTTCGTTCTCAGCAAAATATATTGATATAGAATATGCCTACAATAACAATATACCATAATAATATGACTATAAATACATTTACTAGCCCCAGTTGGGATTGAATTTACAAAAACGAATACAGTTTTATCTACGTCTCGATATGAGCACGGCCATAATCATGCGCTTTTAAGCAATTTGGGAAAGCGAGCGTGATAATTAACGGCTTCTGAATTATTTTTTACTTATTTTTAATTACATTTCATATAAAATTTCAATTCTGTATAGAATTTATTAACCTGTAATAGATAAACGTACAATATATTATCTTTATTTTACATATCTTATTAGTTTCACATACATTACAAAGCAAATTACAAACATTAAATTGAATAAAGTAAATTTCAATCAACAATGTTCCCATAACAGTGTAATCATAATAAACTCAGTGGCCTAGGATAGAAATAAGAATCTAAAAACTTTGATAATTATGTCAAAAGATATAGATTTAATTTTTAAACTAAATAAACTTAGTTATTTAAAAGGATCGCATCATAAATTGATGGAATTAAGATAAAATTGTTGACGGGATCTAACATGTTTATTTGTTTGGTTTAGCCCCACCCCTTTCCTAATGAAACCTTATGCAATCTATGAAAAATCTTAAGAGGCTTTGAATATATTTCAAAGGCTAACCTCCAAGCCTTTATGACATCGCACCTGCATTTATTGTTCTGTCTAACTAACGAACAGTATGACAAAATTGAACTACGTAGAACATCAATTGTGCCGTTTAAAGCCTTAACATTAATCATAAAATAAATGCGAAGATCATTTTGAATTGAATTTCAAATCATTTTAGTAATTATAAACTACTTAAACAATTGTATTGTTTTCCTAAAATATAGTCCAATAAAATAATTATAAATCTGTTAAAAGTATTTGAGAATTTTGTGAAAATGTATTACTTTTACGTTTAATTAAAACAAATAAAAAAATAAAAATTGAAAAATTTTTAATTCGAAATCTTTTCCACCATTTTCCTTACTACAGATACTTCACTTGTTTATATATATATGTAATAAATTGTATTACATATATACAAAATATGTAAATACAATGTTCATAACGATTGACTGGATAAATTATATTTTTTTATGCGTTTCAGTTAGTATTAATATAGTTTTTATATGAAAAATGGCACATTTCTTTGGTTGTTATTTCATAACGTTTACAAATTTTTATTTTGCAAATTGAAAATTGTACGTAAGCTTACTCATATTACAGAGGTATATCTACTGATATTTATATTTTTATTAAAATCGGTTTGTCAATTTCATTTCATAACACCTTCTGAAATTAAATTTCCAGCTTTTACAAATATTAAATCAATGCGTTGACTATTCTAATTCCAAAGTTAATAGTACTTTATAATTAAAAATATTAATCGTTTATCTTAAGGTTCATATTTTCAAAATAAAATTGTTAATACATTTTCTACAATCTGCTGCCACGCATTAAAACCAATGAACAAACAGCCGGACATACTTTGCACCATGTGATATAAATCATTTCTTCAATAAAACTATTCTGAGTAGAGCTTTAGTAAATATACAATAGTAATTATTGTCAGTTTTATATTCAGTATATTTAACAATTGTTAATCAGTAACAGCTAACAAAATTATTCATATTATCCATTTCATTATTCGTGTAAATGATTATTTTTTATAGTATGTTATGTAATAATAAGTAAAAGAAATGGGTAAGCGATTGTTTGATTAACCATCATTTGAACCATAATTTTAATTTTAAACACTTGTAAAAATCTATTTATTTCGCCAGTTTTTATGAAAACAATAAACCGTGTAGAAAAATACGCAAAGAATAATTATGGTAAAAAAAATTTCTAATAGGTTAAAAATAAAATGTTTTTGAGGTTTTGGTTAAAAAAAATCATTATTTTACATAAAAATGACTAGTTTTATACAACTAATTCTAACTTTAAAAGAAATGTTGATTTACGATTTCCAATATTTTTTTAATACCATTAGTAATCTTATGAGTTATGAGTAGGTTTGTATAAAAGTTTCAGATTTTAATATCAAGAAACAAAAATTTGATGAAGTAAAAACTCACAAAAAAAAAAAGAAAAATGAAAAATTTGCAATATTTAAAATTGTATGAGAATTCAGTTATTATGGTACATTGATATGGTTTTTGTCATTTTTCGGTAGATTTCCAAAACGTTTGGAAAAACTATTGAAAATGTTTAAACATAATCTTCCAAAAAATACTACCTTGATGCAATAGTTGCTGGACGGAACTTCTGAATCAGTATTTCTATCCAAAATATTGTCTTCATGCGTAAAAGAAAAAAAAAGAAAAGAAAAAAAAGAAAAACATAGTTTTTTAAAACCAGTAGATTCTTAGCTTCACTCTCCACTAGTCCACTCAGTATCTAAAATAATATATTACAGTACGGTAGGTAACGCGTATTATACTATAGGTTTTATGTTTTTTCTTTCCTTTTTTCGTTGTTCACGGGCTGCCATTTGGGTCACCCCTGGTGTATTGAAAAAAAAAGTTCATAGTGTTAAAAATGTCAGACTTAAAAAAAATAATAAATAAATAAAATAAAATAAAATACCGACAATACGATTCCGGTGCTTAACGCGTGCGTCATTGGTGAAATCGCAGCATATCGAGTCGGGTAGGTACGAGATCGACTTGTACATAAATAAAGTGTGTACCCAGAATCCGTTAGTGATTAGCCGACGATATTTCAAAGGAGTAAATTCACGAGTCACGCTACAATGCGCATAGGTACTCGGGCGTACCTTGATGTGTATGGCTATTGTGTGAAATACGTACTACCTGCCAACACCGTTGCAGTAGAGTACACGTATATATTTCAGTCGTTATAATAATAATAATAATAATAATATACAAATCATGACCCCAGTTCGCGTGTAATACGCGTATCGTCGTCGTCGTCGGCTGATTAATAATGAAATAATATTCGTTTAGCCGTCGGATTAGCAAACAACGCACAACATCGACCGCACCGACGACGACGGCGTATTCATTTTGTTCGTTTACCCGCGACGATCGACCATCGCCGAACCACGATCCCGGTCATATGTACTTATTAATATATATTATATTATATATATCGTGTACGGACACGTAACCGCCGAGTTGTTGTTATAATGCATGCGAGAAATAATACTGATATATTAAGCTCATGAGGTAGAGTCTTTGCGGAGCAGATCCCTTTTCGTTTCCCCGACACTACCCCTCCGTTGACGCTTCAAATGTTTTCCTCACAGACGTTTTATTATTTTATGTTACCCGAAGGCACATCCAGTGTGGACCAATTTTATAAAAACGCGGTCTGATTTGACCGATTCATAAATGTTTTAAACAAAATTTTCCTTCGAATTTTCCACAGGTATGTATGTATGTATAATGTATATGTATGGACTGTCAAACAGAGTTAACACGAAAGGGAACAAATAATCGTGTCCGTTTTGACGTGGTCATTTCGTCGGGAAGACATTTCGTCGTAAGCTAATTTTCCGTGGTCGAAAAATAGTGTACACTTTAATAATTTAAAATTTTATACAATAGGTTATCTTTAATTCGCCCTGTATAATATTGAGTCAGGACTGGCCTCAGATTTGTTGCCACCCTAGGAAAATTTTTATTTACCTCTTTTCAATTGTTAATTTGTTCGTGGTAGTGGGTACAAAAAACTAAAAATTAAAATAATTAATTTGGTTCATATGAAGGTTGTCGTCCCTAAACTAGTTCTGCCCTAGGCACCTGAATATTTTGGTATGACATTAAGTTATCCCTGAGCTTAGCCAATTAATATTCGTTAAATTAGAAAACCCTGATACCGCACTTGACTGAGTACCGCGTTGAAGTGTTTCATAATTTTCTAGAATATTTTGAAGACTACTATATCGGGATGGTAATTTGTTGAGCACATTTTCCACCTGATATTTCAAACCTTTATAAATTACAATAGAGTTTTGAATTCTCAAGATAAGACTAATAATCACGCAGAAGCTGCAAATAGATGGCTAAAAATAGGAGTGTGACATTCATCAATCTGAGCTTTTATTAATAATTTTAAAAAGTTCAATCCGGTCATAATCAATTTTATTCTCAGATAATTACAATAAAAATCCCACTCAAAGAAATTTCTGATCAAGAAAAACATATTTTAAAAATAGCGCAACAATAAGCAAATATATTGTTTTTAAATTTGAAAAACATAGCATGTTATAATATACCTCACATCTCACATTCTTGGTTACTAATTATTTATTTGTATTTATAAATCTATACTATTTTCATTTATTTTTATCTAAACAAAAGTGTATTTAAATCTGTAATATTTATATAGGTGCAATAAGTAAATTTGGTAACAATAATAAAAAATAAAACCACATAACATGGAATTATGTGGGGAGGGAGGTCCATCAGTGTGGGCACCTTCGGATTTAAGGGTCTTTATACTATTATCATTATGAATATTACATATTAAAATGACGAAATAAAAATTTGAAAATGTATTTATTATTTTTAATCTTTTGTTATCATATTATTTGAAAATGTTTCATGTTTTTACTTTTATTATTATATTTTTTTGAAAATGACGAAATAAAATAACAAATTATTTCTAATTATGTAATTTTGATCGCATTATATAATTATAATTATTTAAAATTATTTTTTTCGCATAGAAATGGCTACGGTGAATTTGTTCTAGATATGCATCTATGTCGTTCTAAATGTCCGTGTTAAATTACCTCAAATGCGGTATATTTCATTTTATCACTGTATTGGCTAATCATTTAGATATTTGTATTTTACATACTATAACGTCTGAGTTCTCTCGCCTTTTTATGGCGGGATCGACCATGTTGGGTTTTCTAATCCGGCAAAATGTGGTCCGAGGTCTTGATCAGTGTTTTGGTCGGTACAGTATAGGAGATAAGAGTAACAAGAGTTTTGTTATGGTGACATTATGAGAAAGGTATGATAATTGTGTTCTATTGTATTAGGCCCTAGTGTGGTGGTGGCGACGTGCGTGCTCATTAAATCATTGTTTATGTTACAGGGATTATTTAATTATTTAATTAGTAGGTATTCCTAGAATACTGTCCATTAGTCTGGTTAAATAATAGACTCAAACAAAACAAAATGTTGGAATTAGCCCAAAATAATTTTTTACAATTTATTTCTTTTAAATTTAATATTTTTAGGCAATAATCCGTACAATGTCGTTTTGAACTTCCTAACTCCTTTCAACTAACCTTTCAACTCCTTACTTCATTAAAAGAACGTCGTTTATTCATGCTATCAAATTTTTTACACAATTTATTAACTGTCCGGCTGTCCGGAGTGTTTGTCCTTAATTAATTTTAGAATAAATTGTCTTAATACTAGTAACCCCTTGCCATTTTCTGCCATTTTCTCAAATAAAAATTATATTTTAAATTCCCCTCCTAACATTTTGATCGACGCAGGTAATACTTATATATTTTATTTTATTTAATGTCTATTGTCAACAATTTATCTTTCTTTTATTGTTTATTTTTAATATTTTATTGATTAATATATCTTGTTTTCATTATTTTATTATGTATATTTCTAATTTAGCTGATAGTACTATATTATATTATTTACTTATTAATGTAACCTATTCTATGTATCAATATTATATTATGTAATTAGGACACTATTACGTATAAATTTATGAAATGAAGTAAAATATTTAGCTGTACTTCCCTTTTAGATTCTGAACGAAGTGAAGAAGTTAGAGTGTTTTTACAATGTTCTTTATTTTTTTATTTTTTCTGTTAGAATTTTTTCGTATAGAGATACTTGTCCGAAAGTCTCGACCGGCAATTTTTTGAAACCAGATTTGCCTCTGGATGATAATTTATAGAGACGTCATCTTTCGAAATTTTCATTTGTTTTCTCAAAATGTGGGAAGAT
>JAIPRM010012509.1:0-12065 GCA_025469315.1 Stegophylla sp. TES_Ste_2020 | reverse complement strand
AAAATAACAAATAATAAAAAAAATATTGTCCATTGATCGAACAAATTCTTTTTAACGGTGATAACTTGTTTTGATTGGCCAATTGACTGGTAGCCAATCCTAATATAAAGATCACTGAATGCACCCTTTCTCTGATGTCTTAATTAAAATTTACTTAATTGCGAATTGTAGTTGTTGGAATAAAAATATATTTACATATTTTAAAAAGGCATAAACCTATATTTTATAAAAAAAATTATATAAAATAATTACCCGGCCATCGATCCCACGGTTTATAATTTGTCCAGCACTTAAATCTGGGTCCATATCAGAACGTATAATAGATTTAACATAGCTACCAAGACTTAAGTCTTCCATTTTTTCATGGTGTATTAAATCATAAACACTCGACTGAGTATTTTCCTTAGGAATAGGCCTATAAAAACAATCATATTAGTTTAAGGGATAAGTTTTTATTTTTTCACTAAATTAAAATTAATTAAATCATACAGTAAAGGAAATTCAGGATCAACATCAAACCATTGGACATGAGCAGTACGTTCTTCATGATTAACAGATTGTACAACACCATACATATTATTAGAATTATTTTCTTTGACCAAATCGCATGGAAAGAATTCATGCTCATTTACATCTAGTGCTGGATAGAGTTCAGTGGAAGGTACACCAGATTCTTTAGTACCATCCTATAAAAAAAAGCATCCATTTTCAAGTAATAATAAACATTTTGGAGTAATGTTATCCAAATAAAAATATACAAGAACAGGATTACCTAATAAATGACAACATTAAAAGAAATCTAATCCAAATGGAACCTAGAAAAAAAATTTTACGATTTAATTTATTTTCAAGGTTCATATAAAATAATCACTAAAACTCAGTCATTTGATAATATTAATAAATAATTTTTTGTAAATTAATAAAATGTATTATGGCTAAATTTCAATATGTGAAATCTAACAAATTTATTTTGGTACAATTAGGGTATATTTTTATTTGGAATAAAACTTGGTAATTTCTAATAAATATTAAGTACATACCTGCCATATAACATCAATCATAGATTTAATGAAACAAATTTTCACTTTAACCTTGGAATTTGATTTGGTATACACTTTCGGTAACCAAATTTGTTTTTTAATAAATGATTTTCCAGTGCGCGTTCTTTTTAATTTGAATGATTTTATTTTGTAGGTTTGGCTGTTTCTTGATAATAATTTATCTATTAATTAATTTAAAACATAAAACAAACAATGTAAGAATGTGCATATATATTATATTTTTATATTTAGGTTAACATAATTTAAAGTAGTTAAGACAAAATTTAATTTGTGATAACTTAAACAACAATGAATAATTCATGCTTGATTAGGACAAATAATTTTTAAATATTACTTAATACATATTTTGTTGAGAACTGTATATTGAGATACAAATTAATAGGCTAAAGGTACTTAATTTTGCAGTAATAGTTAAATGACTTTTTTTTAAATATTCTGAAAACTTTTTATTTCTTTGGTCTATTTTCGATTTTGAAGTATAATAAAATATAATAGAATTATGTTTTTATAAAAAAAAGCTATCTAACAGTATTTAAAGTTTTAATGGAAACTAATTATTTTAAAGAGAATATCTTTGATGCTCCCTTCAGCTTTTTTTTTCATTCCACACATGTCATGCCAATATGTAATACTAATTAAAACTATTATTTTCCTACGAAGCCATGCATATGTCACCTTAACATCAACTTTTAGTATTCTTAAACAGTGTACTACTTTTTATATTTAGATATTTAGCCCTTTTCCTTTAGTTTACATTGTAACAATGATAAATAGGAATATGATTTTTATATGCATCATGCATTTTTGTTTTTGCAAATTCTGATTACTGTTTTGTCAACAATGTCCATGAATGAGGTCATCTAGAGATGAATAGTGGTGTTTTTTTTCGCATAGATACTATGAAAAAGTCATATATTTGTATACTCTGAAAAAAAAAATATCATTTCATTATTTCGACTACAAAACAAATTTCAGCTAGATAGATAGATCGACATGATTCAATAATTATTTTTCTTGATTTATTTTACATCATAGTTGATACTTAATAAGAAATTTGTATTTATATATGCGAAAAAAATTAGCAAAAACTTAATCTTTTCTAAAAAAATTTTTTAACGTACTTCAACAATGTAATACAATAAATTTTTTTTATATATTTTTAAATTTCTATAGAATTTAGAAAAATTTTCAGTGACAATTCCTACTTATGAACGATCATTTTTGACAATAAAAAGTTTGAAACAATATTTGCAAAATAACTACAACATAAATATATTTAGTTTTTATGTTCTTCAATTAGTTAATGAAATTAATTGAGGTTTAATGTATACTGTTACTTCTATAAAAAAACTATGGATTAAGATTTAATCATAAATCATAATCAACCTCAATAAATCTACATTTAATCGTAACCAGAAATGTTTAATAATCCAAAAAACCTGAATTTTCACCTAAATAAATTACTCGGGTACAATGCCTTGGTATATAGCATTATTATATACACTTTAACACTATACCTATACCACTGGAGTAGTCCAATAAAAAAAACTTGTAAACCCCTCCCTTAAGAAAATCCTGGCTACGCCACTAATTTGTTATGATAACTATGCTTGTGTTTTTAGTTTATTTCACATAAGTTCTCTTTTCTTTTCTTATACAAACGTCCTAGTAGACTATTAATCTTTCAAATTATTACACCAATTATTGATAAAATTGTGACTATTAAAAATGTCAATTAATTGTGCAGATTAGACATTATATGTGTAGGCAAACTGTACAGTGTGCAGTTTTAACTCAGCTGGGTGTCTTGGCATGTAGCGATGACTAATACTTGCTTATGGTTACCAAAGTGGTTGTTGTTGTTAAGTGCGTGAAAATTTGTAATTTATAATAATGTGTCGTGAACCAAAAAAGGTTGAGAACCACTGATCTATGCTTAAATTTTCATAAAATTAGTATTAAAGAAAGATAATTTTCAAGTTTTTTTTGTCAAATATTGGGTAGTTTTTCAAAATGTCTATGTAAATTGTTAATGAATATACCGAATAAACCAATTTATAAAATAGATATATCAATAAGTAAATTGTAGCATTGAATTCAAAAGAAACTATATCTGAATCTAACAATATCTATAACCATTTAAATAATCTGTATCAAAAGATTATATAAATATTTTAAATAGGATGTAAAGAAATGATTTAAATAATCAAAGCAATGTTTTACATCAATTTTAAATGTAACTTTGCATGCACAATAGTCAAAAAAACTAAAGTATTCATACCACTCATTTTATTTTTGTTAATTCTCAGAATTTTGCCATGATGTCCATCTTTTTTAATTTCATCGGGCAATGTAGAAATCCCAGAAATAAAATTTTCAGTACATTTGGAGCGCCACTGTTTCATTGGTATCAAATAATCATTTTTTTTAATTGTATACCAATTAATTTCACTCAATCCAGCTGGATGTGAATCAAAAAAATCCAAAGTTCTCACCCTAGTTATAATTATTCAACAATAACAATAAAAATATTAATATTGCTTTTGAAATATAAATAAATACAAGTGTTGATTATTTATCATACATACAGTCAAAACATAAAATTCAATAAGTAGTATCAAGTTTTGACAGTTAAGCGATAAATCATATGAATTGAAAGATTTGAAATACTGATGATAGAAATTATTAATTGCTGAGGAGTCAAAGGATGTATAAAAATCTTTAAGAACACAGTTAATATTAACTCATTTTCTAGGGATTATTCCATCATAAGCTTTTAATAATTTAAAATATAATAATTAAAATTAAATATTTCAATAGCTATAGGAAAACAAACAACATAATTTTATGAAAATACTCAAGGAATGATTGAAAATAGGAATAACCAAAGGATTTATAATATTTTTAAGTAAAAATCAAATTCACAGTTAAATTATAAATTGACTGTGTTCATAATAGCATTTATTTATTTATTTATTTTATTTATTCCTTACTCTTTCAAATCATCTCCATAAAATACAGTTCTTTTCTTGCCATTCTCGTTAGGGTTGAACCATCTAACTTCAATTGATGCTACATTAATATCTTTTACATATACTTTAATCCGCTAGAAATTCAGTTCAAATTGTAGTAAGTAATATTGACATTTAGTAAAATAATTAAGAAAATTACCTTTAATGAATGTTTAATTTTACATTTATTTAATAGACTACGCATGGTATTGGTCATATTTATAAACTTTGCCTTTTCTATAAAAGCCAAACGTAATTTCAATTTACGACCTGGGTAGAATACTCTTAAATTAACTTTCTAAAATGATCAAAATAAAATTTAAAAAATTTCATAAATATTAAAATACATAAATGTGAGGCCTATCTATGCTAGAAATAATTTGTAAAGGAACACACAAACACACACACACACACACACACACATGTATATATATATATGCATATCGGAAAATTAATTTCTAGAAAGATAAAATAAGGAATAAACATTGGTTGGAAATATTATGTATAGAAATATAATTATTTTGAAAAATATTGCTAAGAATACATTTTAATCAGAATATATAATTTTTGGAACAGACATTTAGAAGACTATGCACTAGACACGCATAAATCAGAAAATTATTTCCAAAAAGATATAATGCTGAACAAACAAAGCTTGGAAATATTATGTACAGAAATGCCTTTTTTTTTGAAAAACATTGTGTTGGACAACAAATTTTTATCATAATATTATATTATGCAACGTTGAAGATTAATCAGTGAGTCAGCGTAAATTACATTTATAATATGATTATGTGTATCAGCACTTTTATTACCCTAAAAAAATGTTACTTTGGTCTATGACGGTCATCCTGCTGAATATTGTGTTCGAATTGTCAAAAAAGTCAATAATATAAATTGAAATTTTAACTCTGTGTCATTCAGTTAATTTTGATTTTAGAGTACTGATTGAAGGAAGTAAAACGACTTAAAAATTAGTTCTATCTGAATTCGGTATTGAAAATACATGTTGCTATTTAAATAATCAAGTTTTGTTACGCATGTGCATAATATAAGAGTTAAAAATTTGGAAATCATAAAATGTTTCTTTTAATATTTTCCCTAGGTCTACCAAAAAATTCCATTTTACAATTCAAGGTTAATGGATGGAAATTTTTCGTGTTACTATTATAAATTTAAATGTTTTAAATATATAAATATATATATATACACACATACAATTTTAAACTTCATAATTCTAGTCCTGAAAAAAAAATAGATATCTTATTGATGTAATAATAATTTTTAAAAAAAGTAAACGATTATTAATGGAACAAAAATAATTGCATGACAATATGATTTAAACAGAACGACATATTAAATTTTCAGATTATAATACTAAAAACTCAAGATATTGTTATTCATCATAATATTTATCATGGTAAAATATTTCGATGAAATTTTTTTCCCATTTATTTTGTGTATAAACTATTGTTAATTAAGGGTAAATATTACAAGTCCCATTTGTTTTGGATTAATGGTGTAATTTCTAAAATTGATTTTATGAAAATATTGTTTACAGCAATGATCGATATATCAAAGGTTGAACCTCCTTTTCACCCCTTAAGGAGTTGAATTTTGATAAATCCTTTCTTATTGCTAGCCAAGATTAAATAAGGAACAGCTGTGCAAAATGTCAATTCTCTAGACCCAGTGGTTTAAGCTATGCCTTGATATCATGGTCAGATTATACTTTTGTATAATAAATAATACAGAAATAAATAATATATAAAACATAAACCATGACTTAAGTAGATGGAGATGACTATGGTATACTTGTATATTATGATGGTAACCAGATTATAAATAAACCAGTTCTATATGCAACCGTGGTGGATAATGATTAACAGCAATTTTTGTTCTTCCCAATAACTATTTTTCTATAAATCCATTAATAACATTGTATTTTTCAAGCAATATCTAGTCTTAAGAAAATGTTTTCATTCAATGTAATTTCAAGGGATAATATTTTTGTATGAAATCATTTCCAATAAAAATAATTTAAAACCACCTATTTAAATTTCCAATAAATGTCTGTTCAAAACAATTTGATTTCCTACTAATGTTTATTCTTCTATAATACATTCATAAAGATATTTATATAAAATTTACGTACGCCAAATGTAAATTCATGTTCGCCTTGAGGTACATATGGATAAACCAATGTAAAAATAGATCCATCTATGGACACAAATGTAATTTCACATTTTGTATTATGAATTTCACCAAACCGTGACTTGTAAACAACTGTTTTTAAAGGAGCGGGTGGCTGTAAATAAAACAATAATTATTTAGAGAAAATGTAATGTGTTTATAATCATGAAAATACACTATAGAAGTATGATAAAGCGTAATTGTTCAGAGTTTAAAAATCATAATTGCTTTAAATGATTATATCTCACTCTAGTCCATTCCATACTGAAATATGGCTCAGTCATTTAAAATCCTCATCAAATGGGATAAATTAATAAAATAGAAAGCATCTAAAATAGATTTTTATGAGTACCTAATTGCATAGGCGTGCGCAGGATTTTGTCAGGTGCAGCACACATTTTTAACTGGCCAAACATAGGCACAATTAAAGAGGGACTTGAGGGGGATAAGCCACCTAAAAACTACTCATATCCTTTCCACACAAAATTTTTGAAAATTACATAGGGTTAATGCTTTTTTTGGGGATTAAATTAATCAAACAAATATATTAGCACCCTCTCCACCTAAAATACTTTCCAAGTTGTAGAAATGTGGCTCAATATAACTAATAATAGCTTCTATTCCCAATTAAGGTATAGATACAAGAAATATGATAAATTTTACTTTATAGTATATAATCCCGTAAACATGCGCAGAATTTTGTATCTGGTACAGTATATATTTATAACCGGCCTAATATCACTAATAAATAATTATAGCCTATTTATATTCAACATTAATGTATAGATACAAGAATGGGTTACGGTCTGTGATGTTTATGGTATAAATCATATACTTTGTAATTTTTCTAGTATAGTTATATTCATCTAATATAAAACCCATATATTATGGAATATATTGTATTGATAACACAATGATTTTAAAAAGTTTTCAATATTCTTAGATACGCTGATTTAACAAATATTCACTAGCCCACAAAAAATCTAGGAAAAATTTCAGGTGCAGCAAAAGCACCATACGTTGCCCCACACTAGGGTGTTCTTTAACTATATACCGTGTGTACGCGGAAATAAGGTACACTTTACCACTCATTATCCTGTAAATATTTTTCAATTCTGTTTTCAGGACATTAAAGTAGACTATTGGATCTTTAATTTCTATGACTTACAATTTTTTTAGCACACTTATTTTGTGCATGCGCAGCACAACTTCACTTTTTTTTAAATGACAACCTCTATTTTGAATAACATTTTCGGATTAATGGATTTTTTTTAAAGTAATTTTGATCTAATAACTATTACTCTAAATCCAATATTGACTAAATGAGAGCTATTTCAAATTAAAAAAAAAAAAAAAAAAAAATTAAAAAAAATTTTTTCTTTTGAAATTTGAATTATTTTTAACTCTACTATACATTTTTTTTTTACAATTTAATTTAAAAAATTACAAACTTAAAATACTCAATAGTTAGGTACGTCAAATTGAGCATGTGTTCAACACAACGGAGGGACTTTCGAATAATTTATCGAGTCCAAAATAAAAGGGACGGGTTAAACTTAATCGAATGGTTTTAAATTTTTTGCAGGTAATTTTTATACACATAAGCACTCATATAGGGGGTAAGACCAAACATATTTTAAAATCAAAAATTAAGGAACACCCTAACCCGGACCCATGTGCATGCCTATACCTAATTGCACATAAAACCAAAAAACAGACTATCGCTAGAGCAACTAGCTAGTGAATATGGTATTGAGCTGCTCGAAAAATGAAGAAAATCGCATGATGTATCTTAGTTATATAAAACAATAAATTCTACTGAATTACCTACTTGGTAAAATAACTTAAAACGTCTCTCAAACTAATACTCATGTGCCTCAAAAGTTCTAAATATCAACATTTCGTCAAAATTACTGTCTATTCGCACTGATCAACAGTACAGGTAACTCAATAAATAATTTTGATTTTTTTAGATAAACTTAACCAGGTTATAATGACTGATTTAAATTGTAAATGTAACTTTTTAATTTAAAGATAAGCACATGTTGTTATGTATTTTTGCTTAAATTAATAGGAAAATAACTATTCTGAGCCTGATTAAAAAAGGCGTTTATTTAATGATTAATTAATAAATTATAAATGTTGCACGGAAATAATATTTCATAAAATAAAATATATAACTGGTCTTATACCCATAATATTATTCTAAACTAGTTATGATTAGAAATATAATAAAATCAAAAATTCATAAAAAAAAATAAGCTTTATCAAAAAAATGAATAGGTACTTACTTTCATGGAGGTTAAACTTCGACAATCGATATTTTCTATAATTTTGTTGGTATTAAGTATTTTAACTGTAGCATAAACATTAACATTTTCGCAAAATCCCAATTGACTTTGTTTATTACCAACCTTACGAAATACTTCTCTAATCTGTATATTTCGTTCCATTAAGACAACCTAGAAAAATAAAAACGTGGACACCGAGTTTTGTAATCATAATTTAAATCTACATAGAGATATACATACTTCATTGCTCAACATTTTTTGTTCATTCATAACTGGATGCCAAGTTACTTTTATTTTATTGGGATTTTTCTCCTCAATGTCTGAAATCATGCCGTACTTTACCAAACCAGATTTCGGTGACACCATAGCCACTTCATCTTCAATAAAAAACTTCATCTTGTCATTTTCCATTATAATTTTGGTCGCTTGAATCGAATTGTGATTATTGAAAGTACATTCAACATACAATAAATACCTACACCTGTTGCTGCTCACTGTAATATTGAAGGGGAGATGCACTTAAAGATAATGGACGTTTTCTCGATTTCAAACTAAACTGACAGCAGGTGAAGACGCGCAACATCGCAATACACCACGTAGTTATGAGTGTGAACATACGCGCGGTTATCTTGGTTACCGTGGTAGCTGTAAAATGCTATCCTGCAGGATGTGTGATGTAGATAAAACCATAGACTTGATAACAAAGTCTATGGATAAAACAGTGAAGACAGGAGCTTCTAAATACAGAAATGCACCTTGTGCATACTGCACATGCGCGTAATTTTTTATTCCACTATCATCACATTAAGCTGTTATCAGTACATCATACTAAATCAATCAGTATAATACGAAAATTGCAATTCTTTTTCAAATCCTACTCCTCTACACCAGAAGAGTCCAAGCGGGGAGTCCCGCAGGGTTCCTGTCTCTCTCCTATTCTCTACCTCACTTATATAAATTACATTTTCACGACCGACAAAGCACAACTATCACTTTTCGCAGACTTACTGCACCAACAAAAACAAAAAACGCGAAGCAATACAGCTACAACATCAACTCACTTGGCCGCCAGTTTATTCCACTGCTGGCGGATCAAAATCAACGTGACTAAAACAGTAGATTTCCTTTTCGGTCGCCAACTATCAACAAACCTACTTCCCTTACAATTAGACAACCAAACAATTACTTGGTCCAACCACGTAAAATACGTTGGCGTAATTTTAGGACGTACACTTAACTTCAAACAACACATTAACAACATAACCAAAAAAGCAACACACACCCGCAGCATACTTTACCCGATACTAAACAGAACTAGTCCCATAGCACTTAAAACAAAACTCAACATACTCAAACTCTACGTCTCTCCTGTCCTATTCTCACCTACGCCGGCTCTTCCTAGGCTCCATACATCAAATCCTCGCACTGGCATAAACTTGAATCCATCAAAATCATCGGTATTCGTACCATAACAGGTATGCCGTACTCTGTTAAAAATTCTGTTCTCCTTCACTCCGCAAATATCAAGTCCATCCAATCCCAATCCAAAACCATGTTTTATAAAAAGTCCTTTTCAGAGCACGGCCACATACGACTCTTAGCCACAACAAATTTAACACCTACAACTTTACGCCAGCACAAACTCGACCCCATGACCAGGGCCAACCAATTTACCTAACAATTCAACTCACTCAAACTACTCACTATTCCGCTCCATCCTCCCCCCACTAATTAAGGCAAAAGCCAGGTTTAGTTTCAGGTACACAAAGCAAAGAAAAGTCTTTTTCAATTCATGATCATTAAAATGGTTAATTAATAATATATTTTAGAAAAAGTCAGATCAGACAAATTTACTTTTACAAATACAGTTAAAGACTGACAAATATCAGTTAAAGACAGGCATAAAGTGTGATGTACTTAAACTATTTTATAGTATAATCTTTGTAAATTAAATTTTTTGCATATTTGCATTTAATTATTTTAAATACAATTAAAAATGAAATTTATTTGTGATATTTGTAAAAATAAATTTTCTACCAAATTTACACTTACAAGGAATTTAAAAAATAAACAGTATATAACAAACTTAATGAAGTAAAAAAAAAATTGGACATTTTTCTAACATTTTTTTTTCCTATATTTATTAGATAAAAAAAAGTAAAGTAAAGAAAAGTCAGCCGGACATACTTCGCTCCACGGATATTCTTTACTTTGGTTCAGGACACTCTTGGTGGGTATGTAGACTTTTAAGAAAACGATAAATCATTTCTTCAATAAGACGATTCTGAATGAAAGAAGTTAATAATATAAAGAATAATATAATAATCGTCATTTCCAACGCACCCACCAAGAGTATCTGACCTGAAGAGTGAAAAATATCTGTGGTGAGAAGTATGTCCAGCTTTTTTGTCTATACTTTACTTTACTTTACTTTCCTTCCCTTTCCTTGCTTTTTTTTTTTTTATCTGATAAATAGAGAAAAAATCATTAGAAAAATGTTCAAATTTTTTTTTTCACATTTTCAACATTTTCTTGTACCAAAATGTTTCTTATAATGTTGTCTATCTATGTTTAAATTTTCACACAGTTTGGATAAAAAAATAATGGTTTCCCAGTCTTTTTGTGTTGTTGTTTTAGTAAAAATATGCTTTCAATAATTTTTGATAGTACACAATTTATTAAAATCTAAAGTTTAAAAGCTGGTTAAAAGACTATGAATTAAACAATAAACGTGAATGTCTTTCATATGGGGAAAAAAAGTCGGAAAATACCATAGAAGTTATTATAAGTGTGGTCAAACAGGTATTTATAAAGAAATTGATAGTTCTAAAACATCAATTAAATCACAAGGTGAAAAAATTAATATTATTAACTGTACAAGTCACAATATGTTATTTCAACATTTAAATAAAAGTAGTTGTGATGTAATCTTTTATAAATATTACTATAGCCACCAAGAAAGTGAACTCCAACATATTAACTTTCCAATTATAAAAAAGTATGAAATAGAAGCTAAATTATCACAAGGAGCAATGGGAAGAATATTGGATGATTTCAAAAGCACTGAGGCAATATAGAGAGAAATTTAAACAGAGAAGACCTTATTACCCGATCTGATTTGCACAATATTAAACAAAAATACCATATATAATTATTACATATTATTGTTAATCTAAATTAAAAGACAATTTATAAATTTAGACAAAAAAATGAGTAGAATACAATAGTATTGTACATAACATGAGAAATTTAATAACTTGCCGTTGTTAAAACATAATATCAAATGTTTATGATTAAAATGTTCTACATATATAGGGGAATAAAACCAAATTACATAAAAATAATAAATGGAAAACGTAAATTTAAGCTTGAAATTAAAAAAAATGGGTGTACTTCGCACGACAGGTGGTATTCTCTTGACGGGCGTATTATATTTTAAAGAAACGATAAATCATTTCTTCAGTAAAACGATTCTGAACGAAGGAAGTTAATAATATAAGAAAAAAAAA
>JAIPRM010012508.1:0-12065 GCA_025469315.1 Stegophylla sp. TES_Ste_2020 | reverse complement strand
TCAATCTTTTAATTATTTTTTAAATTTTTTTTTTTTAATTATTAATTGCTAATCCTGTAATAAGAGTAAAAAACTGGATAAATAAAGTATAATTTAAGGGTTTAAATCAATGTACTTTGAACGTTTACAAAATTTTGGTAAGTAATAAGCGATTTTAGGGAAAAAATACATTTTTGCACGATTTAGGCACTTAACTGCATGTTTTTGCAATTTTTAAGTTATTGACTGCACATTTTTTTGATTTTTACTGCATGAAAATCCGGTCTCTAGTTATTACTCTCGTTTTTATTGCCGTTTTCATGCTTATGCCAATAATATGAATAATAAATTTGTAATAGGTACCTATAATGTTATAAAGTAATCAATTTAGATTCTAAATGAAGCGAAAGTCGTTTTCTATTCTTGGTTATACATGTATTATTTTTTCGGTAAGCATCAATTTTTAGTTGGGTAGAAGATTAGTACAAAAGATTTATGCAGCTTCTAAACAATAAGAAACTTTATTACTTTTGTCCTTTTTAAGTGGTATTTAAATAATAAAATCTTAACTGTGGTTTCAAGGGCAAAGAAAAATTAACGAAACAATAAATAAAAAAAAGTTACAATTGGATGTAAGTACTGATAATAGAAACTTGAAATTTTAATAAAGTTTGTAAACCAAACACATATAATTTCATAAAAGAAAAATACGAACATACTTTTCCCCATTGCAAGTATTCTTCGTTTCTCGGATAGGATATTCTTAGTGAGTGTGTTGAT
Organism: Stegophylla sp. TES_Ste_2020; assembly: GCA_025469315.1. Taxonomy (NCBI): domain Eukaryota; kingdom Metazoa; phylum Arthropoda; class Insecta; order Hemiptera; family Aphididae; genus Stegophylla; species Stegophylla sp. TES_Ste_2020. Next base: position 11,306 of record JAIPRM010012508.1, on the reverse strand, counting down.
ATTTAATGAAACTATAAGTCATTTCTTCAATAAAACGATATTGAGTGGAGCTTCAGTAAATAATATATACTATATTAATTGTCAGTATTATATATTTAATATGATTAAACAATCATTATTTGATAACTGCAGAATAATCAATTTTTAGACTCTGAATGAAGTGAAGAAGTTTGTGTTTTTACAATGATATTTATTAATTTCCCCCCCTTTTTTTTCTGTAAACACTTTCGTATGAATTTACTTGTTCAAAAGTCTCGATCAGTAGCTTTTTGGAACCGAATTTTCCTCTAATGGTACTTTAGAGCGGTCATTTTTTGAATTTCTCAATTCTTCAATTTTTTTTTTTTTTTTTTTTGGAAAAAAATACCCAAAATTGACAAAGAAGACTCGGAAACCATTATTTTTTAATCCAAACTTAATGAAATTTTAAACATAGGTAGACAATAATATGAGAAATATTTTGGCTAAAAAAAAATTTTGAAAATGTGAAAAAAAAAATTTGGACATTTTTCTAAATTTTTTTTCTTATTCAATTTTTTTCCCTTAATATATTAGATAAAAAAAAGTAAAGTAAAGTATAGACAAGAAAGCCGGTCATACATCGCACCACGGATATTCTTCACTCTTCGGGTTAGATACTCTTGATGATGGTGTTGAAAATGACGACTATTATTGTTCTTTATATTATTAACTTTTTTCGTTCAGAATTGTTTTATTGAAGAAATTATTTATCGTTTCTCTAAAATTATACACATCCTTAAAGAGTATCTGACCCGAGGAGCGAAGAATATCCGTGGTGCGAAGTATGTCCGGCTTTTTTCACTATACTTTACTTTACTTTGCTATACTTTTTATAATATAATGTTACATAATAATGAGGAAATAAAAAACTTCTATTATTTGGGTTAGATGGTTTGTGCTGCTGATTGCGCCGGAGACAGGAAAGCAGTATTCACCTGTCGTAATAAAATACAACTGGGCGCAACTTCCCTAGTAATAAAATACAAAACGGGGACGGAGGAATTCACTAAACGTCAGATTCATATAATATATTTAATTTAGGATCGTCAATCCAATATCGATGTAAATCAAATCTCACCAGAGCTAATTGCCTTTTACGAATCGAGGTGAATTAAATCCTTGCTGTTTCTACGAAGTAATGAGAAAAAAAAAATAACGCACATTAATTCGCACAGCTTCGAATTTCATTATGGTCGACGCACAACAAGGGTGTTAAAAACGTTCTATTGGAAAACAATACCGTGCAGTTAGGGTTTCGTATTACGCGACTTCCGCGACCATTGTGACCGAGCGGGTCCTAGTGAAATGGCTTTAGAATTTCGCAACTATTGCTTGCTAAAACACGGACCGTTAAACGAGGTTTTCGGTGTTGCCGGATCCGTGCGCCGTGATCGGCCGGAAAAAGGACAAAAGCGTAGCATTATTTGTATCATCACAACGGCAGTCAAGACTGGGATTGTAACACCCGAACTAATTACATAGAATTACGCCGGAAAACGACGTCCTGATCGGTCCTTTGTCGTAACAACAGTAGAACGATGTCACATCCTTTGTTATTATTTCAGCCTATTTCTGTTCTCTAATGACACATTATAGTTGTCAGGTGATAAAATCAGAATTTAACGATTAACTAGGTAATTATTACCCTTGCCGTTTTCGTATTTATAAATTTTATAAACTAGTTCCCCCCCCAATTATAGGTAGGACCTATTATAGTATTAACCTAACCTAACGATAAATCATTTCTTTAACAAGATGATTCTGAGAGGAGCTTCAATTTATTCAAGAAAATTTTACTTAAAATTTATAAATTTTGTTATTATGACAGTAAAAAATATTTTTACTCGGCCAGTATTATATTGCACTATTAACTGAGAAAGGAAAAAAAACATTGGTGAGAAAAAGAAGCGTTTTCAAAATTTTCTTGCGCCAAAATATTTTTGATATTTTTTTAATTTTCATATTGACTAATACAACAAATTAACAAGTTAAAAATATTACCCCCATTAAATAGATTCCTACATTTAATACTTGACAAGATTTATGTTTTGTTAAATAAAATTAATTTTTATCAATATAATATACATCAATTTAAAATTTTATATATATAAATTTAGTTACTTAGATAAATTAATTCAGATAAATGATTTTTTTTTTTTATTTGCCTACAAAAAGAGTGAAGATTGAGCACATCCAAAAAAATACAACTGCAGTAGATCGAATTCAACAAAAACCAGTCAATAAAGTTACCTATCACGTATAAGTGCGGTCTTTCAATACCCAACAAAAGACTGTACAAAAATCTATACAATAACAACAAAAAAAAAACAGTGATGTCTCCTCGAAAAAGGTATTATCTGCTTTGGCTAACAACTAACGTGATATAAACGATGTCCAACGTTACATCTAGACTGGACAGGTAAGAAATTAACCAGTCCAAAGCTAAGAGAACAACATGCGAAAGAAAAATAAATTAACAACGCACATCGATCACTGTGTGGAACACCAACGGGCTAATACTGCGTAAATACGTAACTACTTGAAAACTTTTTAAGCTCTGAAAATACCTCTGAAATACATTTCACAACGTGAACTGTTTTGAAATAAAAATTTTAAGATCTATACAACTTCACATCCGAATGATAGAGCACGCGGAAGTACAGAGCTGTAGTCATAAGAGAAACGATAAAGCATTTCGATCACAAAGAATACTTAGAATTGTACATAAAATCCACAAACGTTTGTATATTATCAACAAATTTATTATTATCGCGTTGCCCATTAAAAAATAAACATTAAAATAGTAATATTTTATACATTGTGATAGAATTACTTCCAAAAATCAAGTAATAAAACACGAATAAAAAACAATTAAATTTTTCACGAAATCAATTTGCCAAGAATCCTTATTCCTACTAAATTATTCAACTACTCTAGCAATGCGATAGGACTTAAGAAATCACGTGTCACAAAACATTCTTTTGGTTACTGAATATGCAGCATATTCCCGAAATACCCAAATGATATTTTTCAGAACAAGATGATGAGTAGTGATGTTTGTTTCGTATCATTTCTAATGGTGAAAGTAACCGAGAAAATTTTGGCACGTTTAAATTAAACTGTAAATATTTTATATTGTTGTTACCGACAAATGCACATTCGTATTTTTCTAAAAATGAGTTTCTGTTACCAATCTTATTCATACCTGTGCATAACGCATTATGGTTTTATGTAACTTGTACTAGATGTTTTTATAATCATATGTTTTGAATTTTTAACGGAATAATAATAATAGACGCGAATGAAGTTTAGAATGAATGAAATTTAAGTACTTAGTATGGAAATCTGAAAAATAAGTTTAAATAACCTTCAGTTTTGGTTCGGTTAAACTAATTTAATTCGATTGATTTTGGATAACTCTATTAAAACTTGAATTATTTTTTATATCGAAAAATCATTATTTTCATTTTTAATTTACTGAATTAAAATATATAGAGTATTTGTGCAAAAACATTAACGTGTTGAATCTCATGAACTCGATTTATTGGTTTTAATCGTCATACAATGTGAGTACAATAAATTGAATGTTTGGAAATACAATAAATTTAGTTTGGAGCGAAGTGGTTGGGGTAGTACGAAGGAAAAGAAGAATAAGAAGTGTTGAATGAAATGAGAATGTTTTTTCTAGTTATATTATGATTACTGTGATAGGTAATTACTGATAATTATTATAGTGTAACTATTTCGATTTTTCCCACCTACTGAAATATTGGAGGAATCAATATAAAAACATATTATCATTAACTACGACCATTAACACTGTCGTTGGGCGTTGCCTGGCAAAATCGACTTATATGGGTGGGGAAGGATCGACAAACCTGCGTCATGAATTTCGGCAACAATTTCGCTCTGGGATCTACCAACAAGGTGATTGATACCAAGGTCTTAGTGCTTTAGTAAGTCAGAGTAACTAGTTTCCATTTACTTTTGGGCGGTATTGGCGGTTTTTAAAAATCTCTCTTGTCACTGAAAAAAGGCCAAGAGTTATAAATGAACAAACGATCCATTAGTCTCTGTTGTTGTAACGAGAGTGAACAATCTCATTGTGCGATCATTCTAGTGAACACAGCGTGTCTCGAATAACACGGACACGCGACGTCCAACACTCTGAATGTGGTGCTAATGTTCCTAATGCGAATAAAGAAAATGAGCCTATAATCCTCCAGCTAACTTCCCCCCCTCCCATGTATGACACGCTTTTACGGTGTTACTGTTATTTAATCGAATCTATTTGTGAAATTAGGAGCTATTAATTAATAGTTTTTATTTTATTTCTAATTAATTTATAAATAAATAATAAAAAAAAACTAAATTAATAGCCTCTTTGAATTTTTCCCGGTGCACAGTGATGGCAATCGTAATTTAACATATACATTGAAGTACAACGGAGGTGTTTTCAAACCTAATATTTTTAAAATGCATGGCTTAGTGGCGCCTCGGATTAGTCGTAAATAATAAATCAGTCTAGGAACGTGGTAGTGATTAATTCCACGGCGCGTGAATAGGTGGTCTAATCTGTCTAATGGCGATAATGTAGCCTTAAAATAAAATTAGTGATACATTTTGAAATCGCGTAAGCAAATAAATAACGAATAAAAACATCAAAGAAATTTTTGGTAAGTACAGATTGTTAATCTAATTATATATATATAACTCAAAAGCATATTGAAATCCGTTGGTTTTTCATAAAAATACAAACAGATACGATCTCTATGATATTTTTATAAAAATTATTTTATCTTTTTTAAACTTTTTTCGGTATTAGTTGTTAAACTAAATTTATCATAAAATAAAAGTAAATATAAATAACATGTCTTAGTTTATTATATTTTCTAATACATACATACAATTATAATATTAGTTATCGCTTGAAAATAATAAGCATTTATTATGTTGTATAAGAAAATCGAAATTATTTTCAAACACAAACATTTGACTTTCTCTTGTAAAAATTTTTAAACGTTACAACACGTTTCCATGAAGAGGTTAATCGCGTTAATTGATTATTAAAAAAATACATTTATAATATTAGATTATTTTTTTCAATATGCAAATGCTTTTAACAGTGAATTTATTTCTATTGTAAATTCATAATATCATAATATTAGTCATAACTCATAATAAATTAATATCTATCTATTCTTTATGCATCAATGCGCGTGTACCTACACAATCCATAAATATTATTCAATTGGTTTTTCTTAATAATATAATATATAGTTTACTTACTAATATTCCTTAAGTTATACATAATTAACTACTTGCTTACAAGTCTATTGGTAATGTAATACGTGTAGTTTGGCTTTCGACATCTTACCAAAAACATGAGAAAATTATAAAACTATATTAGTTACATTATAGACAAAGTATATATATGTATATTTGTTTGTTTATTTATAGCACAGACGCGTCAATTTTATGAGATAATTGTCATGTTATAGAGCGGGTTGTTACGCGTTATGTGAAAGCTATTTTGTATCCTATACGAAATTTGTTTTTATATTCGGAACAACAGCTTGGCTCGTTTATGGTCGTTTTGCTGACGTCATATTTGGCAGTGAAGTATATTGATCGCATTCACGCCAGGTAAGATTTTTAGGTGTAATGTACTCATAAACCCAAATAAATACATTAATAATAAATATATAATATGCGTATTGATAAAATAATGTTGCAATAACGTTTTTGTATGTCAGATAAAATATAAATTATTATACACCGAAAAAGTGTGTATCATTTAAAGCGTTACATAAAAAAAAAAAAAACCCCGATACAACTTAGGGTCTGTTATTTAGGGTAACTGTTACCTCTATACGTAGAGAACATTTTACAGGTGAGTATAGATGTAAAATAGAAGAGAATATAACAGTCAATGTACTGTGTGAACTAATTTTAATAAATTAAAAAGTTTTTTAAAGCTCATTGTTGTTTAACGGTCAGAGATAAAATATTATCATATGTGACAAAATCCTCGTAACTTGCAAAGGCTCATCGAATTTTTTATTGTGCTAAAGTTTAATTTCTATTATTAGATTGTTTTATTGAGTACACGCGTGCATTGATAGTTATAACTTATATCCTACACAGAAATACGTAATATTTAAGTTACTCGAAAGTAGACTGATATATTTTTTTTGTAATTATGTTATTCTACTTTTAATGTTCGTGTAATTAAAAAAAACAAACAAAATGCCTTTTCTTTGATGTACATTTTTAAATTAATAAAACGTTCAAAGTTATTTTACACATTTTATTTTAATGAATTTATATCACAATGTCATTATAAATTAATTTTAAACAGTTTTACACTTATTCGCTTATATACGTAGTACCAGTTTTCTTATTTCGCAGAAGACTATTCATTGTTTTCGTAATGAATATTCATAACAACATTTATGCATCCGAATGTATACATTATCTTATGTTTGATATACATATTTATAAGTGAAGTCAAAACTATATTTGAGATTCTACAAATATGACACTGTTAGAAAATTATTTGCTCATATGTTTACAGATTTATAATACAGGTTATAATTTATAAAGCTATATTTCTAAAATAATAATAATCTAATCACGTTAATATAACTATAAATTTGATACAATTTATTCGAGTTATTATACATCTTACATAATAAACAGGGTGATTTGGCTGTAAAAATGCAAAAATTTGGATTTTTTTTTAGAATGATCAAGTTACTACCTATAAAAACTATGTTTTCCATAATTCATTTTTTTCATGTTACATGTTTCAATAGGAAACCCCCTATTTTAATTGCAGAATTTTATTTCGATTATTTTTCTGTGAATTTTTATGTATTCACATCAAAATTTGAACGAGAATTTTTTGAATTATTTAAATTTAAGTATTAAGGAAAATAGACTTTTGGACACATATTTTTAGTTACCTACGTATTACGTAATTATTATGAATACATGATTTAGCTAGCTAATTCCTAATTAATAGACAATATTGTAAAATATAAACTACTTGTTCGAATTTTGATTTTAATACATCAAAGTTCACAGAAAAATTACCTGAATAAAATTCTGTTATTAAAATAGGGGAGTGTCTATTTGGAAAAACTTTATATCTTCACTGGACATTTTAAGGTGACACGAAAAAATGAGTTGTGGAAGACATAGTTTTTATAGTGATTTCAACATTCCGAAAAAAATCTAAGTTCTTGTACTTTTGCCGCAAAAAAAGGGTGTGGGCATGCTTGAAAATTCAACCTGTTTATAAGTAACCCAACTGATTAAACTATTTTCTATATATTTACTTTTTTGTGGGATTACTTCTATTCAAATTTTTGTTAAAATATATAAAGGTGTAAGAAGAGTGACGCGCTCATCGCCCCACGCTGGCCTTAAGTGGATGGTATAGTCTGGTCCTCAAGGTTGGGGGTTTAGTATAGGAATGACAACCCTATCTTAGAAAAACATTTTGCTATGTTACCATCGAATAATATGCCTCGGACACAAAGAAACGGCTTTACTTTTGGACACGGGAATCGGAAAGTAGATTTTAAAATCGCGACTTGGAATTTATTAAGCCTCTACAGGACTGGCGCTTATCAGAATCTAGTGGAGGTCTTAAGGATATATGGAGTTAAAGTGGCAACACTACAGGAGATAAGATGGAAAGGAACAGGACAAATTATAATAAATGACTATGAAATATTATATTTCTCAGAAATGGTGGACAGACACAATTATGGATGTGGTTTCGCTGTACACAAGTCATTGATGCCGCACATTAAAGAATTTATACCAGTCTCTAGAAGAATCGCAGTACACAAGTCATTGATGCCGCACATTAAAGAATTTATACCAGTCTCTGGAAGAATCGCAGTGCTCAAAATAAATTGCAGACCAATAGGTCTTATATTAGTATGTGTACATGCTCCTACCGAAACACGAACAACACGAAGAGAACTTTTTACAAAGATCTTGTTGGAACAAATGATGGGCTGCCGGGTAACACTAGGGGACTTAAATGCAAAGTATTGTACATAATGTTATCTATGTGTTGAAAAAATGTAACTGTAAAATATTTCCTATTGAGTTTTTAAGAAGTGGCCTGTAGTGTACAACTCAAGTAGAATAATTTTACTTATGTGTGTGAACTAATTTTTTATCTATGCATTTATTTATTATTGTAATATGATTTTATTGAAATTAATTTATATAGGAAGGGTTAATTTATGTTTAAAAGAAAGAAAAAGAAATAATTATACAATATAAAACAGGACATTAGCATGCATGCACTCTGTCAGGTGTACCGAGGGAAAAACCAAAGCGTAATCGTAACCGATAGAGGGCAGCACAAAATCAGTCTCGTCACAAAAAGTGAAACAACTACTATCGATAATTGGACAAATTATTGAGAAAAAATATGAATACCGGCAAGATTTTTGGTAGATATTTGTGTGGATTTTAGAAAAGCGTACGATAGCGTACATAGAGAGAGTCTGTATAGTATTACAGAAGAATTTGGAATACCTAATAAGCTTGTGTCACTTACGAAAATTTGTATGGAAGGAACAAAATATCAGGTAACGGTAGACAGAACATTATCTGAGGCCTTCACAGTAAAAACTAGCTTAAAACAAGATGACTCATTATCTCCGCTATTGTTTAATTTAGCGCTAGAAAAAGCAGTGAGGTTGTCAAGTTGAAGAAAGTGAAATAGCTATTGATTGACCACCTGGTACATGTTCTGAGTTTTGCGGATGATCTGAATATCATCAGTGCATCACTAGAAGGTGCTTTAGGTTTTTGTCACAGCTCTGAAAAGGGCCACAGCAAAAGTAAAGTTACAAATTAACGCTGAAAAAACTAAAATAATAGAGCTTCTCGACGAAGAACCATACCGAGATGACCTAGATGCAATAGCGTTTGAAAAAGTTGAAGAGTTCCAATATCTAGGAGTACTGCTCAGTACAAAGAATGATTGATCACGTGAGATTAGTGTGAGGATAGCAAAGCCAGAAAGAACTTCCTTTGCACTGTCCAAATTTTTCAAATCCAAAGCTCTCTCTAAGAAAATAAAATTAAGATTATAAACGACTATAATTAGTCCCGTTCTCACTTATAGGCATAAAGTGTGGACAACGACAAGTGTGACAGTAAAACGACTTAGAACTTTTGAAAATAAAATTTAGAGGATGATATACGGACCAGTTCGTGATACAATGACTAATGAATGGAGAAGGAAGTTCATCAAGGAACTTCAGGAAGAACTGGGCTTAGCATCAGTCACTAGTTAAATAAAAGGACGAAGAATTCAGTGGCTGGGCCATATTATGAGGAGAAGCGAAGAAGAAATCATCCAAACAGTTATGGAATGGAAACCGAAAGGGAAAAGGCCTCGAGGCAGACCGAGGAAGAGATGGCTAGACGTAGTAGAAGAGGATCTTAAAGCCCTCCAAGTGCAGTAATGGAAGGGAATTGTGCAAGGTTGAGAGAGATGGAGGGATGTAGTGATGGTGGCAAAAACTCTAATAGAGTTGTAAATGCCAGTGAAGAAGAAGAAGAAGTTAAAATATATTGTGTTGATTTGTAATAATAAGTTCTCGTGCTTTAAATTTTCTAAATAATATGATAAAATTTAATATTCTTACGAAATGGATATAGATTATTCTGGTAATAAAATGCTAAACATACTCAATATAAAACTGACAATTATTATTATGTATAATAAACTAATCTCCACTTAGAATCGACTTATTGAATAAATGATATTTTTTTGTATTATTATGTTTTGTATGTATTCTTTTTTATGAGAATCGATTCTGTTATAAAATGGACGTAACAAATTATATATAAATATCAGTTACAGGTAGATAATTGTTAACGATTTCTCGTTCATGAGGTTCGTAAATGTATTGTTCAATTATTGAATGGCATGTTTTTGGCTTTGACCTCCAAATTAACAACAAAACAAAAAAAGAAAATATTTCTTTTTTATTGATTTTGTGTGAAGTTGAGGCTTTACCTTTACTCTTGAGCACGCGATATGATACAGAAATTATATTTTTTTACTCCAGTGACCAATTTACATAAGTATTATTTACAGTTATTAATTATTGCTGATAAATAAGTATGATTTTATAATGCGTTTGTTACAGGTATATAAGTATATTCATTCAACACTTACAATGGTTTAGACATCATAACATAGGTTTATACATCATTAAAAAATACATTATTCGCAGCTATTTTTTTATTTTTGCTTAATGATAAAATATAATGAACATTTTTTAATATCTTATACATAATTTTTTAAAGCTTGGTTTAAATTATTCTAGTGACAGTTTAAAAGGATTAATTCATATGCAATTCTGAAATTCCAAATGTACCTACTCGTATAATGCATTTTTGAAATAATAAAGATAAAAATACATATTACAATTTGTTGTACCTCCGATCGAGAAAAGTAGAATTTTGTTCCAGGCAAGAAATTATATTTAAAACAGAATCAAGTCCGATAAATGATAATACTTCTAATTCAGTCCCTTAAAGACAAACTCGAATAAAATATGCTATAAGTATCAATCTTCAACATGAAATTGATTTAAGGTTTTTATTTTGATCAGTGCATATATAAATTTATTTTTATACATACTTTATTACAAAACTTAAATTAAGTGAATTTAAAATTCACAAAATATTTAAGGCAAAAAATTTTAAATAGATTGAACATTTTAATTTTAGGTAAAAAAATGTTATTACAAAGAAAACAAAGTCTTCGCTCTTCGAGTCAGATAGTCTTGATTTATTGAACAATAAAAGTTTATTTTTTTTCTTACCCTTCTGTGAACACTTTTCTGTATAGATATACTTGTCCAAAAGTTTCAACCAACAACATTTGAAACAGAATTCAGTTCTAGATGGTAATTCAGAGAAGTCATTTTTCGAAAATTTGCATTTTTTTAAATGGTTAACACAGTATAAAATGTTATTTAACATTATTTTATTTCGGTTTGATTGTTTATTTGGTAACTATATAAAATTTGATAGCAACCAATTAATTTGTGGAATAATATGGTAACTATTGTAACACAATAGCCAATAAATTTTTAAATTATATTTATTTTAGATTCTGAACAAAGTGAAGAAGCTAGTGTTTTTACAATGATGTTTATTTTTTTTCTTTTTTTTTTCTGTTAACACTTTTTCGTATAGAAATACTTGTCCAAAAGTTTCGATCAATAACTTTT
>JAIPRM010012507.1:0-12065 GCA_025469315.1 Stegophylla sp. TES_Ste_2020 | reverse complement strand
TAACGAGACAAAACGGATAGCGTGTGTCGTTCATCGAACAAAAAACGTGCGAAGTATACTGTACGGCGTACACTGTACATGGACATTTAAAACGGTAGTGTGTTATACATATATATATATATATATAGTATGTTAACCTTTATAAACACTGAATAGTATGTCACTATTAATAAATATGAAACACGAATCCCTTTGTCAAAAATTATCGGCATAGTTTATATAATAGTAATATAAAGTTTACATAATTATTTATAATTATGTTGGGAATCCCACGATACGATTAAGGTGTGCACAGATTGTGCGGCGGCGTCGCCTAAATGTTTATCGGTTTAATAACCGAAAATATTGAGTAGTCGTTGTCAGAAAAATCGTTTCACTGTCTATGTACAATAACGCTGGTGAGTAATATTTTTAAGGTTTTAAATTATTAGCAGTGTGTAAATAACATAAAACAATTCATGTATGTTTTAGATTTTTAGAGTTTATGAACAGACCATCTACTTCATATTATAATGATGAAAAGACTGTTATATCTGCTAGTGATATTAGCAGCAATGAATACATTGACAGTGGTGACGAATGGCTGCCATAAAATAGTAAAAAAAGTAATGAAATTGTAACAGATAGTGATGACTCTTTTAATAACAATAGTACTAAGTTAATACAATTTGGCGACTTATTTCAAGAACAAAATAAAATAATTGATGAAACAGAAATTAAATTGGTTATAAAAGAGATTTTAGATAAAATTGAAAATGATATTGCAATAGTTTTTGAAGAAAATACTTTACCGGAAAGGGATGTGGAATTATGTAGGTGGAGAAGAGGTGATAAAATGAAATGAAAAAAAACTATTAGTGCAAAAGAAAAAAAGTTATCTATGACACCCAAAATAGTTAATTGTACAAATTTTAAATTTAAGTGTTCTTTAAATATAATTAGAATAGATTTTGCGATATCAAACTAACAGAAAGTGATGTATATGAGCATTGATTATAAATAATATAGATTGCTCACTGGGCGGTTTTTCTGTGGTCTACAATATAACTCTCGGTAGATAGCGATAAGACCCAACATAATTAATTAATAAATTCGTATTTTATTTTTGTCGCCGCTTTCATATATATATATATATATATAGAGTGTGGTGTGGTTGAACCGATTTCAGTGTTGTAGCGGTACACGTTTTGTTTCTCATCGCACTATATTTATTTTTATATTAATGCAATATCTACTCGTATTTCACTAGTTTTTCATTTTTCAATTAATTAATCAATGTTAATTGAAATGGTAACGTGCTTAATAATATTATTTAATAAGTAAAGCTTATTTGATTAGAAATTGGTGTAAAAGTAATCAAAACTGTCTAAATTTTAATTTATATATTTATATATAAAATGATGACTAACGTTTTTAAAAAAAATTCTGTACCATTGGTTATTTATTTAAGTAAGGTTGTATTAAATTTCCAAGTAACAAGTTTAATAACATTTTATGAGATAAATGCTTATTAAAATTACTTATTTTTCATATTTTCACGTGCAATACATTGGCAGAAAGTCATCATATTTTTTTGGACATTTTAAAGATATATAGACATAAGTTAAAAAATATGATCATAAAATAAAATTTTCTTTATATAAAAAAAAAAACCTTGCATAACTAACATTACATTAGTGGGTAGGTTAAATATAATTAAAACATAATGATAATATGTAATTAATTTTAGAAAATATGTTAAAACTTAAAAATAATAATAATTAAACTTTTAAGTTAATTTAAAAGTGGATCTATACCTACTCTAAAGTCGAGATAAAAGTATTAATTAAAATACATTGGTCATAATCATTGATTAAAAATACTAGTATTTATAATCAATGGTCATAATTTATAAACAAATGTTTCTTTTGCAATGCACACTTAAAATACAAAAATCAGTATACCTTACTGTCTTTTATTTTGATAATTATATTCTTCTTTAAACATACATATTATTATATTATTATAGTTTTTTGAATAGGTATTTTAATTGAATAGGTAATTTAACATGTAATAATTTACAATAACAGAATTTAATTGTGCTGTAAAATTCGTAATTTTGCCACTTGTTGAACAGTTTTATTTTGTAAATTACAATTTGTCCATTTACATTCTTTGAATATTTTAATTTTGTACAATAATTCCATTATATATATATGTAATGATCGTAACATGATTGGGCTTCAATAAGCATGTCATTTTTAATTTGAGATTTTGTTATATTCATTAATTGAAATAATATTTTTCTTCTGTGTTTGATACCTTGAAAATGTTGGTTAAAAATATCTAAACAGGTCTTTGTGATGTATATCATTAATTTTGTTGGTCTTTTAAGTCCTTCAATACATTTACTATCACTATATGATTTATTTATTAGAAGTAGCTCATTTTTATCTTGAAGATATTGTGATGATAGAATTAATGATTCTTCACATTTAACACACTTGAAAGTTTCCACACATCGCTTAGCTACATACCCAGCCAAGTACACAATAGAACAATTTTCTAATGATTTATTTAAATTTAAAAGTGGACTTCGTTTCAATATAGGACTACTTATAGTGAATTCAGATAATGTATTAATATTGATAATTTCGTCATTTATTTCTGTCGTATCAGTCATGTCATCCTCATAGCATGGCGTTTCAATTTGAATATCTTTCAAAATATTTACACTCAAATATTCGTCGTCATCATCTTCACAATTGCATTTTTCAGAACATTCCATTAAACTATAAGTACAAATCGTCCCAAAACCATCGAAATGTTCGAGCCGTTGGGTTTTTATTATAGCCTTTTTTCTGACGCATTATAGAAAAAAAAATTTTCAAGTGGATCTTGTGTTAATCGATTTGTCATAATAAAAAAAAAAGATTTTCCAGTATTCTGATACATTTTTAGTTTTTCATGTTTATAAATTTCTAATATTGAAGTAATAGTTCATACAAACCCTTCAAAATAAGGTGGGATACTATTTTTTTTATTTATTTTATTAATTTTTACAGCGATTTGAAAATTTGCACGAATTTTTTTCAAATTTTCAAAAACAAGTGAATTATTATCATTTGAAGGTCGTCTATTTGGGTTAGGGTCATATAAATTCTTACTATTAGCAGAATCAAACATATCATTTACATCTTCAATAAAATTTGCTGTATTAAGTGCTGTACTTGACTTTAATTCTTTTGTACCAACGCATGTTTTGATTGCAGCGCTGACAGATTTGCTAAGTACCTGAACTGCTAATTTACACGACATTTTTTGAAATGCATTAGGTGCTAAATGAGCTGATGTAATTTTGCACATTGCTCGAGTAGTAGAACTATTACTATCTATTTTATACGATTTCTTCACATCATCAAATGATTTAGTTTTGTTACCAATTTGTATATCCCCATTTAACAAATTGTTTCTAAGACTTTTAATTAAGTGTGGCATGTCATATACCAGAAACAATTTTCGATCACAAATTTCAGTAAACGGCTTTTTCGCTGTTCCTTCAAGAAGTGAAAACATACGCCTATTTTGTGTTCCCTGGTCACACACTATTGATACTGGTGTTAAACCGAGATCAAAAAGTTTTTGAACTGTTTTTTTAACAATTATAGCTAAGTTGTCTCCTTTTATTCCATTACCAGTAAAATAATAACTAAGTGGAAATTTCCAGTTGTTATATTATCCCCGAACCATTATAACTAAAGCGTGAATTCCGATTTTGTCTGTTCTACCTAACGTACCAAGATCTTCATATCCTTCGATTTATTATACTCAATAGATTTCATTATTGAAATTTCATCAAGTAAAACAACACATCGTTTTTCTTGATAAGACATATTTGAAACTTTAAGTTGAATTTATATTTTATATAAATATATATATCATATATTTTGATGAAAAGCCAGTAGCAAAATGTATCGAGTTTAGCCAATGACGAACAGTGCTCTCACCTGGTAATATAATTTTATTTTTGATCATATATTTATAAGTAGATGGCGATTTATAATAGATGAATAAAGCTAATTGTTTTTCATTTATGGTCCATGGTTTCCAAGTTTTCATTGTACGTTCATTGCTAGGAAATGTATGAAAACTTAAGTCCGGATTGTTTCGTTTTGATTTACCACAGTTAAAATAGTTACACTTTTGGCCAGACATAATTTATAAAATTGAACCATACAACGAGAAATAAAAATTTAACAAAAACGTTCACGATAAAGGCTCTTTGGCAAGGGCAACTTACCAACTGTTCCGATAATTTTATGATTGTTTTTCTTTATACAAATAATAAATATAAAAATGGATGAATGAAAATACAATAATTATAAATAGGTTATGTACTATTGTCATAGATTAAAATATATACCATATATTTTAATCTATGCTGCCTTATAGGACTGCAATAAAAGGGAAGAATAATTAAGTTATTTTTAACACATTAATAATAATATTATGCACACCATGTAGAATTAAAGTTCTTAAATAACAATTTACGACATTGAAATTTACATAGTACACTATCTACATATTATTTGTTTTATAATGTAATAAAGAGAATCTTATTTTGTTATTAAAATTATATCGGAACACGTATTTTCGGGTTGAAGCCATCATTAGCGTCAATAAAACAGTATTATTTTGAATAAACATACAAATCAAAAGCTGGAAATATAAAAAAATATTTCGCACCATGGGTGTTTCTACGCTCCTTAAGTGGAGTTTAGTGAATATTTTAAATTTTTAAGAATCCATAAATCATTTTTTCAATAAAACGATTCTGAGCAGAACTTTAGTTTATATAAGAAAATTATTTTAATTAAAAATTGTATAAAGTTTATTATTATTACAAAAAAATTTCAAATTTTGGAAAAACTATTGAGAATTTCGAAAAATGACCTCTTAAAAGTTTTTGTCATATTTCGGGTAATTCCCCCCCACAAAAAAAAAAAATTGAAAAATTGATAAATTCAAAAAACTACCTCTTTAAAGTACAGAGGAAAATCCGGTTAAATAAAGATGCTGATCGAAACTTTTGGACAAGTATTTCCATACGAAAAAGTATTTACAGAAAAAAAATAAAAATAATTTTGGTGCAATAACATTTCTTACGGACAAAGAATTAAACATTTTACAAGAGTTTGATTTAAAAAAAAATCGGAGAAAGTACGGATAAATTAATATTTTATTACATATTTCTTATTAAAAAGGTTGATAGGTATGTTTTATTGCATCTTATGTATTTTTCAACGCTGAATACGATGGTGTGAATTAAAATCCACGTGCAACAATAGTTTTCTATCTATTTTATTCTATTTTGAAAATTAAATATTTTCGGTTATTATACTACATACCTACTAATTTACCTACGTAGTCAAGTTTTTTTTTTTTTAGTTTAGGAACCTACAGAACAAAATCCTCTATTTTTAGCGATGTTTTTGTAAAATTCAAGATTTTAAAGTGCTCTAAATTGTGTTCACAGAACAAAACTATAAGGGCTGAAAGAGACGAACGGTTTTTGCCGTACGGCCAAAACCGTCGTCGTCTGTTTCCTATTATTCTAATTCTATGCAAAACAAAACCGGACGGCAACTTGCCGTACGGCAAAAACCGTTCGTCTGTTTCAGCCCTAAAACTTTGACATTTTGCGCTACCCTTAGAATCTAAAATCCATTCTATTATAAAATTAGTACTACCAAATGTAACGACTTATAAAATTACTTCCTGGCTTAAGCCATTTTGCTAGAACCTAATTATGACAATAATCCCATGTTTGTTTGCTATACAACTGTGTGTTGATCATATTTTCAAACTAAAGTGAAAAAGAACAATGCGTAAATCACTAAATCATGATAATATTATAATTAGTACGAAATACGAAAGATAGGCCAAGCAAATAAATTGGTACAGTACTGTGCAACGTAGAAGTGAGTACCGACTGCCGTAGTGCCGTCCGTCACAACGAGCAATCGAGACAGACTCGACACTAGCGATTACAACGTTGACATCCAACAACTAAACGTCGAGACAGCTCTTCGTAACGGCAACATTCATTTTTCGCGCAACATGTTTACGCGGCCAGTGAGCAATCTATAATATCAATGATATGAGATATCTGTATGTAAGATAAAAATTTATTGATTTATAAAAATCTATTTTTAATAGACAAATGATTGACATTGTATTGGACAACGTTACATAACCCGATTAGATAAAATCCAGTGTCCTGTGCCACATTATTAAATATTTCACAAATTACAAACCATTTAAAATACACCAATTTAAATTTTTTCCGCCATTACGCTTTTTTTTCACGTACCCCCAGGGGTACGCGTACCACAGGATGAGAAACGCTGAATAAGACGATCGATGTACCAGGATCGTATGTGTAATATGCGTGTGTTCTAACCGAGTAGTAGTAGCCAGAGAGTTGTTGAAAATGATAAAGTGAGAGTAAATACTTCGCTCTGGAACTTTCGTAACTATTCCACTATGAGATCCTGGTACTCCAAACTTAAAAACTAGGCCTTCGCGCCTAGGGTGTGATACTCTTGATGGGAGAATTGAATTTTCGACGTAAAGGCAAGTCCCCACCGGTTTCGGCTTTGCCGATTGGCAAAGCCGATCGGCTTTCGATTGTTGGTGTGGACGCTAAGCCGATCGGCCGAAGCCGAAAGTTTCCGCTTGTTGTCGGTAAAGATCAAAGGAAGCCGATCGGCAAAGTCTGTATGGTCGTAGCCGATCGGGTTGGACTTTAATTTTATTTTAAAATGTTTTTAAATTACCTTAATTTATTATGCCATAAAACTAAATATAATTATCATAGCATTTTTTGTTACACATATTTATCTGTAAATAATGATTTTTAAAAGAGGGATAAAGGGGAAAAAAAAAAGCCGGACATACTTCGCACGATGGGTGTACTTTGCACGACGGGTGGTATTCTCTTAACAGGCGTATTAAATTTTAAAGAAACGATAAATCATTTCTTCAGTAAAACGATTCTGAACGAAGGAAGTTAAGTAATAAAAGAAAAAAAAAATATCAGACCCGGGAATTATATGCACTAAAACGTACGAAATATGCATGCATTTATTCAATAATTGAATAATACATTAATTAATATTTAATTTATATTCAATAATACATTAATTATTAATGTATTATTGAAATATACACAACAAATGTATTAACATGTAACAAAATATGATATTAAGTGAATAAAAAAATAAAATTAAAAAGTATACACTATACAACTACAGATTTCTAAGATGTAGATCTACTAGGGGAGGCTATGTTCCTCCTACGAATTTTAAAAAGCAGTCCGTGTTGTTCAAACACGGACGTTGTTGCACGTTTATAAGCACTGAATAGTATGTCACTATTAATAAATATGAAACACGAACCATTTGTAAAATAATCGGCATACTTAATATAATAGTAACATAAAGTTTACATAATTATATTTATGTTGGGAATCCCACGATACGATTAAGGCCCGCGACACACTACAGCGGTTTTGACGCGCGGTGAAAACGCGACAGCACCGCGCGTCGAAAACGCTAGATGCAAACGCATGTCATCGAATAGAGCGCGCTAGACTAGAGCGGTTTTAACGCGCGTTACCGCGCGACACCGCTGTCTGCCGCGTTTTTGCGTTTTGAACGCAATAACGCTTGAAACCGTAACACATAGTTTTATATTGAGTGCGACACACCACAGCGTAAACACCGCGCGGTTTTTGACCAGTCTTTTTAATTTTTTATAAAAAGCTAATTTATTTGATTGATTAATAAGTTATTTATATTAAATAAATCAATATGATTGATATTGAAAATTTAATAAATGAAATTGAAAAAGAAGAAAGTTTATGGAACATCAATAATAGTAATTACATGGACAAAAACTGCAAAACAAAAGCCTGGATAAATGTAGCCAGTGCTATTTTTCGAAATTGGGATACATTCACAAAAAAAGAGCAAGAATCTCATGGTAAGCATAATTAAATAAAACTTAAATATTATTTCTCTATAAAATAATCTTAAGAAAAAATAGTGGTATTATTATAATACATATACATTTTATAGTTTACAATATTTATAAAAGCCTATAATTATTTCAATAAATGAAAAAAGTTAAAAATCATCAGATAAATCGATATTGAAATGGAACTGCACCTGCTCCCATAAAATATTCAGAAAAATATTCTCGAACATCTATGCCTAGTTGACGAGCTCCTGCATTATTTTCATTTTGAATGTCTTCCAAAGAATTTGAGAGAGTGTCTTCAAAATTATATCCATCCCTCCGTCTAACATAATTGTGTAAAATACAACAGGCTTTTATGACGTCGTCCGCAAAAGATGGTTCAACTAGGATATTACTATGCAAAACGCGCCATTTATTGGCGAGTATTCCAAAAGCGCATTCTACGTACCGACGGGCTCTTGAAAGACGGTAGTTAAAAATTTTTTTTTTCTGGGTAAGACCTCGACCAGGGTATGGTCTTAGAAGGTTTTTATGTAGCCCAAAAGCTTCATCACCAATTACCACGAAAGGTTGTGGACAGCTGTCTGTTTTTGGCAGAAAAACAGGTGCTGGTAGGTTTAATTGTTCAGAGTATAGTTTTTTTCCAAATGCACATTCCTTGAAAATTGTTGAATCACTCTCTTTACCATATGCACCGACATCGATAGCAATAAAACTATACTCTGCGTCTACTACAGCCATTAATACAATAGAAAAATACTTTTTGTAGTTGTAGAACATTGATCCAGAATTAATTGGTTTAATACATCGAATATGTTTCCCGTCAACTTTAAATAAAATATAATAGTGATATTTAATGAATAACTTAAAATAAAATATTTTGTTTTTAACTTACCTGCCCCTATACAATTCGGAAAATCGGTTTTCAAATAAAATTTGTTTGCTATGTCTAACCATTGGTCGGGATTAGGTTCTGGCATTTCTTCTACCTGTAAAATTTTCCATAAAATCTGACATGTTTCTCGAACAATATTTCCTATAGTACTTCGCCCTAATAAAAATTCATATTGTAGTGCTACAAAATTTGTTCCCACTGACAGATATCTGAAATTATTAATAATTTTTAGCGTTATTTTCGAGAGTAATAATAATTTAATTATGAACACAGTATTATTACATTATAATTATCTTTTATACAAATGTATTACCTACACATATTTATACCTGTCATATAATAATGGCAGTGCGGTGCGGCGATGGTAGTACTAAGTACACAATAGTTCATTATACAATGTATTGGTGTTTGAAAATAGACCGGTGTAGAAGCATTTGTCTAATTATATTTATAAATTTATAATTATGTTTAATTTTGTATTATTAATATGAACATTCAATGTAAAGGCATGGGAGTTCCAATTTGTCATACCATATAAGGTGATCGTAACTCTTATAATTCTTTAATGAAGTCCCAAAATATGTATTCATATTTTTAATTTTATTGTAAGTAAATTCATTCGGGTACTGACTGATAAAACTTCACACTCAATTTAAAACTTTTATCGCACTTGAGTGCGCCACTATGAAATGAATTAGGAATTATTTTACCACTTATAATTTGAATTAACTAATTATTTATTTATAAAAATGGACTTTTAACTATTTTATCGTCAAACTAAATTTAAAAATGCATTTCTTTGTCGATTTTTATGTTTTTATACTATTCTTTTTAGTCGATGAAATAAAAAAAAAATGGAAAAACATCAGAGACAATTTTGCTCGAGATGTAAAACAAAAAAATAGTACACCAAGTGGCAGTGGAGCAAATACCACCAAAAAGTACGCATATGCAGACTTACTTTCTTTCTTACAGCCTGTCATGAAAAAAAGAAAGTAAGTAAAAGAAATTTTGGAAAAAAACTGTTTGCTTGAAAATTAAATTATTATTATTGAAATTGTAGGACAACGGGTAATATGGAACCACCATCAACTTCAAAAGAAATATTAGTAGACGATGGTGAAATTTCCGAAGATGAACTTGTTACACCCTCAAATGAGTCAAGAAATATGAATTCATCAGAACCAAAAAATAAAAAACAAAAGATTACCACATTTCAACAAAACTTGCTAGATTTAATGAAACATCCACCTATACTTACACGTTCCGATGACATTGATCCAGATAAAGCTTTTTTACTATCATTCCTACCCGATTTCAAAAAAATGGATGACAACCAAAAATTAGACTTCAAAATTTCATTCATGCAAACAGTTAAAAAAATTTTAAACCCTCCGAAAAATAACTCTCAGGCTTTTAATTCAAACATTCAGCAATTTGATTATCCAAACTATATTGGTCAGCAAGGTTCTCTCACACATACGTCTTCTTATCCAAGCTATACACAACCATACTATCAACATGTTCGCCCCTCTTCAAGTTATTCTCTCCCAGGACCAAGTTATAGTTCACCAACATCACCGGACTGCGACAAGGATAATATTGATATAGAAATGCATCATAGTGTATAACATTATAGTGAAATAGTTAAATATTATTAATTTTTTTTTTACTATCATTATTATTATTATGAACAGAAAAAGTTATTTTATACTATATTAAAGTAAGTATTTAAAGTTACCCAAGTTATTTTAGTTTTATTAATAACCCATATTGTACGTATTGTAATCAATCGTTATTTTATTTCGTAAAATGATTTATGTATTATATATTGAAGAGATTTAATTTAATTTATTATATTTTGATTACTCATATACTTATTGTTATTAATTATTATTTAATTTCATATTATGATTTATATATTGAAAAGGTTTTATTTATTTTATTATTCTTCAGTAAACTGTTTGTCACTGTACAGTCTTATTATTACCTTATTGTGATGGTCAATCTTTCTTCTGCGCATACTGGATATCGGAACTTGGTAGTTTTTTTTGTTATGTGGGGACGTAATTTTTCTAATAGCTCGTCGTATGAAGATATTGACATTCTGTAGTACTCGGAGAACTTACTCGGGTACTTTCTAATTTCCTCATAAAATGCAAAAAACTGTTTATTAGATTCTCGTACTAAATTAAATGGGTGAATCCAAAACGCTCTCTCAGCTCTTTGCGGGTTCAGATAACCGAATGCTTCTGCTACTGCTATGACTTTCATTGCATTCAGGTAATAATTGTAATCCATACTGAATAAAGAAATGAAAAATAATTTAAATATAATGCTATAGTGATATTTCATAAATTCCTTAAAATAAAATTTAATTTTTTCTTTCAACTTACTTATTCGATAACAAAATGCTTGTACCTAGAAAATCAATACTTTTACGTACGTAAATGTGTTAAAAAATTATTAAAAAACTTAATAATTAAATAATAATTAATTTAATAATATTGAAATATTCAAATGACATAGAAAACACAGAACTCAATCATTAGGTGAACCTACGTCAACTGAGCGCAAAATGAACGCGTGCAAACCGCTCTAGTATAGCGCGCGCCTATCGCGCGTTGAAACCGCGCGGTAGAAAAACGCGCGTCAAAACCGCTCTAGTGTGGCGGGACCCTAAGGTGCGCACGGATTGAGGCGGCGCGCGACCGTCACGGCGCCGCCGACTAAATGTTTATTGTGTTTATTGATAGATGCCGCCTTTGTCGTAATTTCTCCAATTTTTTTTTCAATCAAACCCTTGTAAAATGTTTAATTATTCGTCCATAAGAAATTTTATTACACCAAAATATTCGCAATGAAATTTTCAAACTAGCCACCAAATTTCAAAACAATCGGTTAAGCCAATTTTCTTATATGTACGTAAAAGTGTGTAATTTTAAGTTAAACTAACGAATTCAGTCGAAATTCTAACTTCAAACGGGTATAAAAAAAAAAGTTGACTAACGATTTTTGAGATTTTTCAGATCAATTAGATACATATGTCAGTGAGATCATATTAAATTTTCAAGTCTTAATATCAAAAATCAAAAATTTTATTGCATAAAAACTAACAAAAAACGAGATATTTCCGAAATTTTCAAAA
>JAIPRM010012506.1:0-12067 GCA_025469315.1 Stegophylla sp. TES_Ste_2020 | reverse complement strand
TTACGACTCTTAACGGCGGTAAAAAAAGTAACAAGAACATATATATATATATATATATATATATATATAGAGAGAGAGAGAGAAGTCTGAATGTGCGCGCGCCCTTCTCCTTCGAACGCGGGGAATAAAAATTATACACATTAAAGTCGAAAATCGTAAACTCGTTTGTCATGTCTTATGCACGAGCTTTTAACCCCATAAACGAGCACTTGTGAATAATATTCAAGCTATATTTTCACCCGGTATACATCTATATATATATATATACGTATATATAACGGCGCTTTGAATACGTTAAATGCATATTAAAGTATACGGTAAACAAGAAGCAGTGCACACAATCATGAATATAACAATACAGGTGTATAGGTTGTCCATATCGTATTGTGATATACAACACACACAATATTATTTCGAGTATTATTTAGTATTTTAATTTTGGGCTTGGCTGCATATGACTTTTTCAGATTTGATATTAAGTAATTATATACTATATACTACGTGATACAATCATAATAATACATATTCATACATTTCGGTGGATAAGAATGAAAAAGATATATATATATATATAACAATAACCTAATTGTTCAGAAATACATTTTTAAACTCAAAATCAGAATTTTTCACATTACCTTATGAACTGGAAACCGTTATTTACAAATTGCAAAAGTTAATTAGATAATTCGAAGTACTGGATATTATGTAGATAGGACAATTACAGGACTCAATATAAAAATAATTAAAAAAGTTTAACCTAACTAATTAAATTAATTAATAATAAAAAGGGACACGGGACCACGGAGATTTCTTTTTTCAGTGTTGATATAATTTTAACTTTTGTGATATTATCGACATCTGGTATTAAAAAAGATAAAAAAAACCCCTTATAACACTAACCAACATCAAATAACTCGACGTCTATTCACATTCTCAGCCTTCGATCTGTTGAAATATTTTTGTGAACCAAATTTCGGGCCCTAAAACGAGATCTGCGCGGTCCTTAATTCACACAAATCGCTACGATTTACTGTACTTTTACGCGCGATGCGCAGTAGCCAGGCCTAAGCAAGGCCGGATTAAGTGCTCACATTGAGCCCCGGGGCGGAAATTTTACAAAGGCCCTTTTGACAAAAAAAATCTTTGAAAATCCTCACGCTTCGCTCGCAAAAAAATACATTTTTCTAACTAATTTACACCTGTAAGAGTATTAATTTGTAGTATAATAATATTCAAGACTGCCAAATTAATATAAAATATAATAATCCCCATAATAAGTTTAGTGATAAGTTTTAAATTTATCAACATGCCGACAGTAAAAAAAAAAAAAAAAGGAAAATATTAGTATTATTAAATACATTTATTTTCTTGCTTTACTCGAAGCCATCTCAAAAATGTGATTCAGTCTCTTTTATACTTGGGTGGGCCCCGGGGGCTGTAGCCCCCCCCCCTTAATCCGGCTATGGGTCCAGGGGTGTTTGGTATGTACACTGTGTGAGAGCGCGAAAGTACGTTGCATCAGAATGGGGCAATAAAGCCGCCGAACCGATTTCGGACACTGGGCTTTGTTTTTTTCGAATAAATCACACCGGTACCGTATGTGGTAGTTGCAGTAGCTTCACTAACCGGTCTGTGTGGACAAACATCGGAACCGATGTCCCGTTTTTGAATGCATTGTACCGGAATAGACGCGCGAGAGCCGTACGTAGAATGTGTAACTCAATATCCGGCGGCCAGCGAACCGTACACGGTTCCCCGCGTTAACCCGTGACAACTCGCATTTGCGTTTATCTCGAGGACAATGGATGGATTGGGAGAGAGGGAGGGAGGGAAAAAAACTACACACACACACACACGGCAGATAGGGAAAACACATACACACACATTCGCCCACTCAATTTATATACACATGTATACGTGTATACTGCGAATAATATTTATGTAGGGCGCGAAATCATATTTACTCGCGTGCTTACGTTTAATGTGCGAGGAAAAAAAAAATAAAAAATAATAATAATAATAAAACGGGATGCGACAGGAGGTGAAAATGATTTTTCCAGTCGTTTTGTCATTTGATAAAGAAATTGCATTTGGAGAAACGGTATATACAAAAAACGCGTGCTCGGGGAGGGGGGGGGCGAGGGGAGGACAAAGGCGGCGGCGACGGGAAAAAGTCAATTTTTCCACTCGTCGGATACGGCGCGGCGGCAGCTCTATATAGTGTATATATATATATACGATTTTCGTGTCATTTACTTTTATGTTCCACGACGACGGCGGCGGTGGCGGTCTTATCACACACCGCGACCCCTAGAATAATAATAATAATAATAATAATAACAGGGTAATAATAATTCAGTGGCGCACGCGCACTACACACACGTATATATATATATATATATATTATTATTATAGACCATATTGTTCAAAAGCTTATCTCATAAAATACGCATAATATATAAAACGACGCGCTCGTGGATTATATTCAATAAATTCGACGTGTTCGATATGTGTTTACGTTATGTACTATTATTATATTTATGATATATGTATATAATACATTATATATATATATATATATACGCATAATAAAGGAGAAGGCAACGCGTGTGTGTGTGTGTGTGTGTGTGTGTGTGTGTTTTGTGCACGCCCGCCCCTCGTCTCGCGCGTTATCGATTTACTACATTCGACAAACACTGATCATCCGACCCGCGAAAGATTTAACGGGGCGGGCGAAGAGCACAACAAGGTGGTTAAGAAAACGGCGGCAAGTTTTTCCCCGCACGAAATCATATTAAAACATTTCGCGGCTTAAAAACTCTCGGCGGCGGCAGCGGCCTATATAAATAAATACGTCTCGAGGCGTGTGTGTGTGTGTGTGTTGAAATATTCCTCTCCTCTCTCTGTGTCTCTTCTCTTTCCCGGAAAAGTTATATACGCGAGAATTCGCGTCCTTTGTGTTTACGCTTTGCTAAGCCGGTAAAAGGGGTGTGTACGCCTAACACACACACACACCCGCGCGGGTGTGCCGTCGGTTTTAAGTGAATTTTAAATGACAACACCGTCGTCGTCGCGCGAACTGCTTTGTATATAATTCGCGTTTAACACGAGCTATTAGGCGACGACGACGCGGAGCGAAGAAAAAGTGGCACGAGGAATCTTTGTGAAGCGGTGTTTTTTTTTTTTTTTTTGGGGGGGGCCGTGTAAACCGCCGACGCGCGTTAACCGGCCCTTTTTTGTTTTCCAAACCCTCTTATATAAACACCACACTTACTCAGTTTGAGAATTTGCCGCTATACGCGCACAAAGGTCTATATAGGCTAATGAAACGAATTAAAAGCACAGACTTAAACGCGACTTTTTTTTTTTTTTTTGTACACCGAGTAGGAAACGTTGTGACCGATCTCCGTAAGGCATTATTATTTTTGTTAGGTTACTTTGAACCAGTGGTCGCTTCCCTGTGGATGAAAAAAATTTATCACCTTTGTTGTATACTTTACAAATAAATTACACGTGTTGGGAACGACAAATGATAGTAATTATATAAAATATCAAAAAAAAAAAAAAAATAATAATAATAATAATAAGAAATATAATAATAAAACTATAGAGTAATAAATAAGTATAAAATAATAATAATCAATTATGTTTGGTTGCTAAGCACTAATATTGTAATCTCTATATCCGTTATTGATATCTAAATCTAAAACGTAATGGTCGTTATTAATTTATCATAATTTTTTCTATACAATAATTAAAATTTTTACTTTGCGAACACTGCTAGCGCGTCTCCCCAACAATGTGTACACGTCTCCCAAGGGGGGGGGGAAACACTGGTTTAAACGGTACACAAAAAATGCAAACGAGAAACGAATAACAACGTTTTTTTTTTTGGGGGGGGGGGAGGTACAACATCCTGACGGCGGCCGGCGCATTAACATGATTCGTCGTAACAAAAGACACATGTACGGCGGTTTGACCGGATACCCGGTCCCATATGGCCTTAAAACGCTCAGAAGAATAAGTATACGTATGGAGCGAGCGGGCGGGAGATAATAGCGAAGGAAAGGGTTGCTGCTTATCGCAGGCGACCGCACCACGGGCAGACCATCTCACTGCAGGGCAATATTAGAACGACGTATTAATATTAATGTCGGGTAATCGAGGAGGAAAACCCGGCGACCGCCGCCGTTAAATTACACCCATTGCGCAGCGCAGGGCGTAATTATCTCAACAAGGTGCTTTTTGGATATCGAAAAGGAACGTCGTGTGGAAGAGGGACGACGAGCGACGACGGCCACATGTGTTGGCCGAGAGTCGAACGAGAAGACGGTGGGCTGCGGCGGCGGCGGCACAAATCCCCGAACAACTTTACCCGACGACCTTATTGTAAATTCCTCGAGAGAACAGAAGCTATATTATACCGTTGAGTGTGTGTGTGTGTGTGTGTGTAGGAGGGTAGCAGTTAACCCGGCGTGCGTAGGAAACATCGTAAAACGAAGAGAGCATATAATCCCATCTCATAGTTTACATACAAATTATAAATATATTGTATAGCAGTACGTGCCCGGATGATGCCACTAATATAATATCGCAACCTTGGTGCAAGACCGCTATAACTCAAAAAAAAAAAATGATTATTGAGTATTATGACCATTGTTAGATGGAAAATTTTTCATTCTACGAAATGCAAAAACGCCATATAAGTTCTACAACAATAGTCGTCAATTATTCGGTCTTGTAGTATGAGAAATCAGTGACTAACTAACTCAAATCAATATTTCACTTCTTATTTTCACTCGTCATCTAAATAATACAAATTTCGAAATTCAAGAGTGCACCGTATTTCGGTTTATGGTGGTTCGACATCATTTTGTTATAGTGTACGATTAAAATGATAATACGAATATTGTAAACCACCACATTTATTCGTTTCGTGGCCGTTTTGTATTTTTACCCCTAATGATGACATATTGTGTGTGTGATATTTCAAAACAAAATCGAAATAATATATTTGAAAATGCCATAAAAATCTAAAAGTGGCAGTTTTGCACATTTATAATTCACATTACATTTCAAACTGCCATAACCGTAGTTTCCTAGGCATTAAATCAAATCTTATAAAATGAAAGTTGGGCAGCGTTTTGAATAATTTCCAAATCGATTCATCTCAGAACTATTTTTTTTTTTTTTTTTTTTTGAATTGCGGCAGTGTTGCACCAAATTCATACGTGTACGTATATAGTGGTTGCAGCCTGAGTGATTGCGGCGCACGCGTTTCGATGGGGAGAGCCGACGGGGACGGGACGACATTTGGAAACGTTGCGTGTCAATTAAAATCGTGTGTGTGTACAGGCCACGCGCGTAATATATGAGATGCGTACACTGCGCAATATACAATGGACCTATTTAACGGTTGTTTTATAGTCGAAATCAGGACACTTGGTCTAATAATAAAACGCGCGCGACCGGTCGTTCGATTTCCCCCGGTTGTCGGATTATTTAACGTCGTTCGTATATGCCTCGCCGCTGTGACTTTAATGTACCTTTCGACGCCGCCACTGCCCCCCTCCCCCTCCCCCCGAGAATCCCCCTCCTCTCCGCGTTGCAGTTTTAACGATCTGATCGGATAGCGCATAGTTTATACACGACAATTAAACGCAATTATACGAGTGCGAAAACGTCACCGCCGCCGCCGCCGCCGGGTGGGTCATCCGTCCGATTAAATTCCCCCCCCTCCCGCCACCGGCCGTTTGCTTACGTTATATTTTTAGTACTGACATTAAAAACCAAAAAGGTGCACGACATGACGAGTATTGCGGAATTGCCAATCGCCGTCGAAACGTAATATTATTATATTCTATCAGTTAAATATAATTATATGTTTATTGATGGGGGAGGGAGGATAATAATTTAAATCAGCAGCAGAGTTCGCGTCGTCGTCGTAGCGGTGCAACCAAGAGGGGTGATTTGGGTGTCTGGACACCCCCCTTAAATCATATATTTATGGAAATTTTATTCAACGAGTATTGAAAGAAAAAAAAAAATCCTTTTAACTATACAATAATTTTAATCTCTATTAATATACCGAGATAAACTCGAAACATGTATTAAAAATTCATATTTTTGACTGTGCAACGCTAAATTGTAATTATTGTATTTATCTACAAATAACGTTGTAAAAAAGACAGTTAGATAGTAAGTTCTACTCGAAATTTCTGATTGAAAAAAGAGAATTAACGAATTCGTGTAAAGTATTTTGATTTATAGTTTTTATATTAAAATAATTTTATAGTAGAAATTTATGAACGGACAACTCCCTTCCCCCCCCCCATTGAAAAAATCCTATAGTTGCGCCACTCTGTATGCACGCGGTCGGAAAACGGTAACCACCACATATCGACTACCCCGGTATGATTACCATATTATCATGCCACTACTGCTCGGTACTCTGCCAGATCAGGACTACACTCCGGGGTGTATGTCAGTGTACCAACCGTCGTCGTCGTCGTCGTCGGGCGAAGGCTATCCGGATCGTTAAAGTCACCGCCGCGACTTGCAGACGTTCCGCGTGGAGACGACTGCTGTGTGTATACATATTGTGCGCACGCCGCATACAACAGTTGACAAAATGCGAGAGATGATGATTCTCGTGTCCATACTCGCCCGGCGTTTTATACACGAGATGACGTTTGCGTTACGGCGCGGCGGCGGCGGCGGCGGCGGCGGCGTTTCGTCGGTTAATATATTATTTTATTACACGGCAACGGGGCGGCCGTAAGCAATATAATCGTATATTTTATGTCACCTGGAGGCGCCCCGGTGGCGGTCGTATCGCTTTAGAGGGTATACTACGTTGTATATAATATATATATATATATAATCTCATTGCTACGCTCCTATATAACGACGCGAATATATTCATCAGAGACGACGTCTGATCGATCGTAAAAACGCGTACACATTGTTGTATACAATCTCCACGCACCGTGTGTGTATGTGTACCAGTGTACACGCCGCCGCCGTCGCTGTCGCATTGGCATTTTTCTACGCTGCAGAATATTTAAGTATACTCGGTATATAAATATTGTACAATCGCGTCGTTTTATTTATTTATTTATTTATTTATTTTTTTTTTTTTACGACCGGATAATAATAATATTCATATTTTCAATACATATTTCTCGAGCTCCTCGTCTTCTTCTTGGCCTTTTTTCGCCTCGCGTATATATTCTATACGCCAGTCGTTTCGTCGTCATTACAATATAATAATAATAATATATTATAATTTATTGTAAACACCGTCTGGGGGCGAGCCGATGATGAAATATGAATACAAAAAAAAAAAAACAAAAAAAAACAGCGAAATCCCGGCTTCGATTGTAAGTGCACTTACTGCGCAAGTGTCCACCGTAAAAACAAGCTACTACTAAACTGTTTGCGCTCGCGTAGGCGGCGAAACACGATTTATAATATAATGGACTGTGCCGGTTGCAGCAAAAAAAAAAAAAAGAGAAAAAAGACTACTCTTGCCATCATCGTCCGGTATCGTATTTCGTCGAAGGCCATTCGATTATTTTCGTCATCCTATGAGTTCAATTATTATTAAAAACACACGATAGTCATCGTTCGTTCTTTTGTTACTATTGATTGTGTCACCACTGGCGTTTGACACACGTTTGGTCGACAAAAGTCGTTCGTGTTTTATACCGCGGTTACAGTGGCAGCACTGTTTTAAACGTTAGATACGTATACCTAAACGAAGCATTGAAATGGAATACGCTTTGATTGGACCCGTTGAAAAGAATCATCAAATTACCGTATCGAAATATTGTATCCCTTGCTCAATCGGATCACTGATAAAGAACCGTTATCATACTTTAAAATTAACGTTATTGTTTAATAATTGTATAATGTTATCTAATATTATGATAATATGAAAATAAAAAAAATAATTTTATTTTTCTCAAAACGGTCTGCACTCATAGCGTATTCCATTTGATTGCTTATATCAATTCACTATACTGTATACTATTTTTTTAATGTCACAATCCCGCCCTCCCTGAAACTCGATTTATCCCCATTGAAAATTCGGTCAACCTTCCCCGTGTGTGAACAATGAAACACAATGATCTAAAAACGGCAAATCCGCGCGTTGGGTCAAACATCAATCGAACGGGGAATCGGTGCAATAAAGAAAACACGTCATACCCCCCCTGCCCCCCCCACCCACCCGCAAGTACTTCAAGTAAATAATAATATAATATGTATACGAAAACACAATAACACAAAGCTATAACGCGAGAGAAACGGGACGCGTAGGTATGAGGGGAAGGTGGTGGTGGTGGTGGTGGTGGTGGTGGTATAGGACGAGGAGGAATGCTCTTTGATGAAGAAAACAATTCGGTAAACAACGTCTTAAACATCGCCCGGGCGGCGGCGACATAGGCGGAGGAGCTACAACAGTTATTACAGGTCCCCCGAGTTTCTGGAATTTGCGGACAGCGACGGGGGAACACGCGTGTATAACATAACAATGTACGTACTGCATATATACTAGTCACGCGTGTACATAGTATGCATACGTGTAATTCATCTTCAAAATAATAATAATAATAATAATAATAATAATAATAATTGCGTTATTTCGTCGTTGACGCGACGCAATATAGACGCAGTGGCGTCGGCCGTTTGACGTGTGGCGGTAGTCACAGTGGTTCTTAACCTTTTTCTAATGACGGAACTCTTAGTTGTACACGTCCTATATAATTATTGACCGATGGCCGGATATGAATAAAAAAAAAAAAAAAAAAATTAAAAGGCTAACACGTTTATTAGTTTGATAAGTATTGATAACTTTGAGCAATTCGTCAAAAATCTGGAAGACTTTGAATGGATTTTAAAAGGTAAGACCCCAAGCCCCCTAATTCCCGCATACGGATCTCTCGTACTGTTTGTTTGAGAAATCGATAAAAATCAAAATTTTAAAATCTATGATGGTAAAAATTTCAATGGACTTTAGACGCTGAGCGAAGCAAAGAAGCCAGTGTGTTTTTACAATGATTATTTTTTTGTGTACACATTTTCGTATAGAAATGATTCTCCGGGAGTTTTCGACTAGCCACTTTTCGAAATCGGATTTGCCTCTTGATGGTACTCGTGTTTTAGAGAGGTCGTTTTTCGAAATTCTCAATCGTTTTCTCAAAATTTGGGAAAAACTACCCCAAAAATTTGACAATAAAAGACCCGGAAACTAATTTTTTTTTTTTCCAAATTTTATTGAAATTTAATATTATAGACAGACAATAATATTAGAAATAATTTGGTGCAAGATAATTTTGAAAACATGAAGAAAAAAAAATGTTGGGAACACTCGTGTGGTTATATCTGGCGGCGCCGCGACGACAAACGGTAGTGCGTGCGAGTGCTGATGAGGGGATGCCCGAAAAACTGTTATTTCGCTTTGCCATATTATTACTATTACTATTGTTATTATGATTATAATATTTTATTATTGTTTTTTTAATATTAAATGTACGCCGCCGCCGTTCGATCGTCGCGCGTTCACCCGGCTAGAAATGATACGAGTTGACAAATTTCGACCTCATCCGTTTATATTAAACTCACGGACGTCGTCATCACGAGAGAGAATTATTGTCGTTGTTATTATTATTATTATTAAATCGGTCGTTCTATTCGGTCGGTTTATCTCTCGCCGTTACAACAATATTATTTTCGGCCGCTTTACTTTTATTCAAAACAATGTTTAAATATTATTTATTTTTTTTTTATATATATATATACATGAAAAACACCCGTTTTTAGAAGTGAATTAACATCAAAAAAAAAAAAATATATATATTAAACGATACGCGGGGGCGTGAGTTAGTTTTTGCCGGAAAAAAAGTCTTTTATTTTTTGAAAATCATTACGAATGGAGAGAAAATAAAATAATAATATATGCTATTCACAGTTCCATACACGGGCGGCGGATTTAACTGTCAACATTTCCTAACAAATTTATTACATTATAATGACATATGTACGTTTATTATACACTAACGAACGGATTGTTTAAAATAATACATTTGAAACTGAATATTTTCATCACGGGTTTTGGGTTTTTTTTTTTACGATTAAACGGTTTTTACCGACTGTGTGCACACAACGCACGAGGAGATATACAAATGCGTAAGAGTCGAGTTTCTCCGAGTGATTATATTACAAATCACTACACCATATTATTACATATATGTATTTAAAACGTTTTATTTTATTTATTTTTAAATCCAAATTTTTCGCCCCATCTATCAGAATAAAAAATCACGAATACGTATTTTTTATTTTTTATTAAATCAAAAAAAAAAAAAAAAAAAAATAGGTAATATAAATAATGTAAGTTTTTTTGTTTTTAGAAAATCCGGGACACGTGATAATGAAAACGAAATACAGAACTCAATTAGGATGTTCGATTTGAAATATGTACTTAATAAACTACCTGGATCTGATTTTGGAACTCAATTCGAATCCGTGAAACCGTGGACGATAACAATAATATTTTTTTTACATTAAACATTATACAATATACAATATTGTACATTTGAATTATCTATCTTTTGTAAGCTATGCTTGTGGGCAAGTTGAGTTACAATTTAATACATACCTATACTTAAATACTAAAATTAAAAATACAATTTATGCGTAATATTATACAATACAGAAAAAGTGAAATAGAGAAATAGAAAGGACGTATACAGAAACAGAATAATGTCAACCAAATTTATATTTAAAGATAAAAATAATCATTCAACAGTAATTATTATTTTTTTAAAGTTGCATTATGTTTGCAATTAATATTCTTCTTTATACATATAAAGGCATAGAATCGTAACACATTTAGGCCCAAGATAATTATTAACAAATTTTTGACCAACCGATTTTTTGACACAGTGGTATTTTAGCATCGAAAAATTCTTTTATTATATTAATTTCATTTTTGTGTTAACCCACTGATCTAAGTTCTTTGGTCACCCACAAAATAGTTATATCAATATAATAGATTTTATTCGCACGTGAAAACGTTTCAAACAAATAATAATTTTTATTACGTCTCAATCTGATGTTCAACGTTATTATTATTATTATTATTGTTATTACTATTATATTGCAGGCATATTATGACAAATTAAATTTCCGACAATCGTGTTCGAATTCCCAACAGTCACCCACCCAGGCTACTATCACCACACACAACTTACTGTCGCGTGTAATTATCTCTCGGAACACAGCGGCAGTCCAATTAAAAAATAATCGTTTTTCCTCGGCCTCCTTGGCAGGTACACATACGTCGTGTACCACATTAAAATAGTGGTGCGAGGAGTATAACAGTACAACACTCAGAGAAAACGCGACGGCTATAAATCGCGCGCGCTCGCGGTGGCGTACAATAATCGCGCGTCGTCGGGAAGTCGACGACGCGACGGTCGCCGTGTGTGGCGCACCGGCAAAAAACATCGTCGAATGTGCCAACAACGGTCTCCGCCAAGGACGCGTCGTCGTATACAATTACTATAATAATTAATATAATTACTATAATATTACACAACACCTCCGGGCGAATACCACTTTTGGACACTTCACAAACCGATAATGAAGACGACGGTCGCGTCCACACTTAACAGGCGAGGGCTCGCTTCTTGCTCACTCGCCCTTATCGGGTACAGGACCG
Source organism: Stegophylla sp. TES_Ste_2020 (assembly GCA_025469315.1). Lineage (NCBI taxonomy): Eukaryota > Metazoa > Arthropoda > Insecta > Hemiptera > Aphididae > Stegophylla > Stegophylla sp. TES_Ste_2020. The sequence goes on along the minus strand of JAIPRM010012506.1, from coordinate 339 downwards.
CGTTCGATTATAATAATAATGACTAGGGCTCGGAAGTTATTGGCCCTGATAAGTTTCAAAAAAATTGATTGCGTTATTGCGGTGAAAAATACTAAAAAATTGCACTTGAAATTTCTATTAAACTGTTCTTTTTGTCTTATTTTTCAGGAACCTGTAAACGATTTTGTCAAATTTATTTATTTATTTTTTTTTTTTTTTAGAATTTGAATGAAGTTTTTTTTTTCTGTGTACAACTTTTCGTATAGAAATACTTGTCCAAAAGTTTCGATCAATAACTTTTTGAAACCCGATTCGCCTCTAGATTGTACTTTAAAGAGGTCATTTTTTGAATTTCTCAAT
>JAIPRM010012505.1:0-12068 GCA_025469315.1 Stegophylla sp. TES_Ste_2020 | reverse complement strand
CAATTCGGATGTGTTTCACTTACCTAGAATATCGGGAACCAATTCGGATATGTGTTTCGTGGAATGTCGGGAACCAATTCGGATGTCAATTTTCAGGTATGGGAACCAATTCGGATGCAGCCGTAAAATGTATATTAAAAAAAAATTTGATTCTCCTAATTAACTAATTAAGTTTTAGAATAATTTAAGTGGTACGCGCATTGATCATATAAAAGTCTAGTGGTACTCAGTGATAAAAAGGTTGGGAACCTCTGCTCTAAAGCTTACACATCGAAATTGAATATTCAAAATCTTTACAGTCGAAATCCCGACAGTTAAAATCACATCGTTTATAATCCCGACAGTTCAAAATCCCGACAGATTAAATTTCTGAAGGTTTAAATTGAAAAGCATTTTTACTATCTTAACTTTTGATTTCATTGAAACATGAAGAAAAAGCATGTTTGTAATAGAAATACGTTTGTTTAATTAATACATTTATTTGTATAAAAATTTTAATAAGCACATGTAAAATATAACATATAAAATGTAATTGTGTTTCAATAGAAATATTATGAGCTAAACCACGTAAAAAATCAATTATGTCAAGGTTGATATTTTTTACCCTCCTTTTTGTGAAGAAATGATTTCACAAACTTCGCCCATTTTTAGTAATTATCACTCTAATTCACTCTTGATTCGCTTTACGAAAACTGAACGGACGATAACAGTGTATAAATTCATCTGCACATTTATTTGATTTCTCAAAAGTCGTATAATCTTATAAGTTTTAACATGCGATTATCAAGGTATCATATCTCGATATTGTGTACCGCAAATAGATTACACGCGAAATTAATGGCCAACTCGACCGGTCGCTTAGATCACGACAATATTTTATTTTGAGATAATGTTGGGAAATATTTATTACTGTCATTTTTAAATGAAAAAATATAATTGTAATTTTTAGATGGATGTATTAAAAAAACGTATTACAATTACAAACATGTTTTTTTTTCATTTCTTAATGTAATCAAAAGTAAAAATAGTAAAAATGCTTTTCAATTTAAAACTTCAAAAATGTAATCAGTCGGGATTATGAACTATCGGGATTTTGAACAGTCGGGATTTTGAACGTCGGGATTTTGACCCAGACCCATATGCATCTGTATTACCACGGATTCGGGTCATTCGATTGACACCCAATCGACCGATCGGATAATCGACCAAACATCCGGTAAACTAACCTACATGGGACTGAAAACAACTTTATTTTAAAAAATTTCATAACTGTCTGGGAATAAATATTATCCACCAGAATTTTTTTTTCATAAAATGTTCTCACGTTGCACAGCAAGCCGAGGGATATTTTTGATTTTCGGAGCGAAGAGGAGTCAACCAAACACCCAGTGAACTAACCTTATACAGGAGTGAAAACGACTTTACTTTGAAAATTTCTTTTTAACTATCCAGAAGCGAACCAAGCGAGGGGTTTTTCGCGGAGTAAATAAATAAAGCGATACTCAATATCATTCGGGTAGCGTAGCGACAAGAGTCAAAACACGCGCAGAAATTGTGGACCACATCAAAAGTGTATACTGTAAAAAAAGTGTGTACTTCGCTCGTCGGGGTGTTCTTCGCACGTCGAGTGGGATTCTCTTGACGGGTGAATTGAATTTTAAAGAAACGATAAATCATTTCTTTAATAAAACGATTCGGAATGAAGGAAGTTAATAATATTAGAAAAAAAAAAAAAAAATGCAAAAAATCAGAGTGCCGGGTTGGAATCGAACCCCGTGGTACTGTCGCGTGATAGTCAGGTTCCGCTACCATTACGCCACAAAATATAACTTGACCATGTAGGTGAAATAGTAGGTATTTAGTATAATAACTGAAAATATTGAATTTTCAAAATAGAATAAAATAGAAAACTATTGTTGCCCGTGGATTTTAATTCACACCATCCTATTCAACGTCGAAAAGTACATAAGATACAATAAAACATTATCAACCTTAAGTAACTAAATGCTTATAATATATAGATATTTCGTAATATCTGTTTGTATTTTCTCCAGCTTTTAGATTCTGAACGAAGTGAAGAAGCTAATGCTTTTACAATGATGGTTATTTATTATTTTTTTTTTCTGTGTACAACTTTTCGTATAGAAATACTTGATCAAAAGTTTCGATCAATAACTTTTTGAAACCGAATTTGCCTCTAGATTGTACTTTAAAGAGGTCATTTTTTGAATTTCTCAATTCTTCTTTTTTTTTTTGGAAAAAACTACCCAAAATTTGACAAAAAGGACTCGAAAACCATCATTTTTTGATCCGAACTATATGAAAATTTAAACTTAGATAGAAAGTTATATGAGAAAGATTTTGGCGCAAGAAAATTTTGAAAATGTGAAAAAAAATTTTTGAACATTTTTCTAACATTTTTTTTTTTATTTTTTTTTTATATTATTAACTTCCCTCGTTCAGAATCGTTTTATTGAAGAAATGATTTATCGTTTCTTTAAAACTAAATACACCCGTCAAGAGAATCCCACCCATCGTGCGAAGTATGTCCGGCTTTTTTTTATTCAAACTCTTGTAAAATATTTGAATATTCGTCCGTAACAAATTTTATTGCACAAAAATATTTGCAATGAAATTCTCTATCTAAACACCCAATTTTAAAACAATCGGTTTGGCCAATTTTCTCATATGTACTTAAAAGTGCATAATTTTAGGTAAAACTAACGAATTTCGTAGAAATTCTAACTTCATATGGGTATAAAAGAAAAGTTGACTAATGATATTTGATATTTTTTCAGGTCAGTTAGACATATATGTCACTTAGATTATATTAAATTTTTAAGTCTTAATATCAAAAATTAAAAATTTTATTACATAAAAACTAACACACTCACCAAAAATTTCACATCCAAGGAGCGGATAATACCCATGGTATAAGTTATGTTAGACTTTTTTTCCTGTAGTAATTGCAGATATGTTCATTAGATTTCGCGTGGAAACAAATGAAATTATTTTAAACTAAATATTTAACTGCTTACATCTAATTGGTTTAAGTGTAAAATAATAATTTGCTTCTTTAAAAATAAATCTATTATTTTTTTAAAAAGCTTTTTCCCGTCCCTGAAAAAATGTATATGGACGCATATGCATACCTCGTCTATGTACCCACTATACCAGTGGCGTATTTGAGGGGAGGGCGATGGGTGGATTTTTTTTTTATCAAGACGTTATATTATACTTTTATAATTATAAACGTTCATCTACCGTGGATCATTTTTCAAAAAAAAAAAAAAAGAAAAGAACTATTTAGCTGTAACTATTTATACTATGATACTTGTAATTAATACGAGTGAATAACACTTAATTTAAAATTTTTATTTCAAGTGAAATTAAGAAACACCTATTAAAATTTGTGAAATTTGTCATTAATAACTTTCAGTATCAAAATTCAAACAAATGAAGTATACATTATTTTTTGTGAAATAATGACTTCATTTATTTATTATAAATTTATAACAATTGATAATAGATATGTATTATTAAATTTTGTACTTTTGTCATAAGTATGAATATTTACACAAAAATGAGTTATATATTACCAATTTTATGAATATGGAATGGTTATATTTAATAGGTTTGAGGAGACTCAATGTATAAAGAAATCAGAGGCTCGGCTATAGTCAAAAGTTAGGAAGACACGGAAAACAAGCACTGTATTATAAGACTGATAAAAGACTATTTTAGGCTAAGATTTGAAAAAATTTATAAATTTGTATTAGGAGTTGAAAATGGATTTATGGGGTTGAGCCTGAATGGTAATATGATGTGTAAGGATAATTTACAAAACGCCCCCTTCTTAGTGAAGCTTCAGATACGCTATTGCACCATATCAATTACCTGAAATAACACTAAACTTTATTGCCAGCAAAATAAAATATTTTATTGTGTTTTACAAATATTTGCTATTCCTAACATCAAATACTTACTGTAAACGTTTATAGTATTTGCTTTAAACCACAGTCACAGACTAGTTACTTTGCACTGTATACATCAGTACAAACTACAAAGACTTATTAACAATAACGCCTATATAATATATATAATACATAATACATATTTAATAACATAGGCAAAACTACGGATCAGGCCAGTCAAGCCTGATTTAATACTGGCTGGATGTCAATATAATATCATAGAAGAATTTAAAATAAAAATTAAATTTATAATAAAATTTAGGCACGTTTTTACAATGCCTACATTACAATTTGCCTACAATGTTCTGTATAGATAAACACATATACGTAAAGCGTGGGTATTGTCAATCCACGCTCGTACGGCGCGGCACGGCGTACGTATAGTACCCTCTATATTTTAAGCATTAAGAATTTTAGATTCTGAACGAAGTGAAGAAGTTAGTGTTTTTACCATGATGTTTTTTTTTCTTTTTTTTTTTAGTATGTATTGAAGTATGTCCGGCTTTTTTAATTTGAAGGAGGGAATTTGAGGTGCATAGGGTTCACAAGATTTTATTTTACTAATTTTTGCAACCCTTTAAGCCGCGTATACATGTGCGAGCCGAACCTACCGCAAACCGATAACGACAATAATTGAGACGGCGTGTCGAACATCCAACGAGCCGCTCGCAAACCGCTCGCCCCTATCCATCAAGAGTCGGTTTTTTTGGCGAACTCAACGCGAACCCAGTGTAAGTTGGGACGACGGGTAGATAGGTTCGTCACTTTTCATTTGTTTCTTATGTATTTAAATTAGTTTATTTTTATCATGGAGTGGTCAGAAGAAGAAACTATTCTTCTAATTGATGTTTACAAAAGTAAATCTTTATTATGAGATCCTAAACATCAAGACCATTTTAAAAAACATTTAAAAGAGGATGCATGGAGGGAATTTGCCGTTGTTTTGGTGGAAAAATCTATCGATGACTGCAAAAAGAAGATTGTTTCCTTGTTGGCTTCCTTCCGGAGAGAGAAAAGAAAAATAAACTACTGTTAGTAGTTCGATGTGAGCTCGTTGTTGGTTCGTTGTCGGTATTGGTTCGCGAACGAATCACAAGTGTGTACGTGGCATTACTGAACATGACACGAGCCCATCGCGAGTGGTTCGCGGTGGGTTCGGCTCGCACATGTATACGCGGCTTTAGAATTCGTCCAACTTACGCCACTGAGTACGTATTACCCAACAACATATTATGTCTGCCCTTCTCTGGTCGTAATATTTTCAAACCGGTGAGACAAATGTCGAAGACAATCGTGCTAGTCGCAGTCGACCACCCGTAGCAAAAAAGCACTTGCGGAACAGTTAAAGAGGTAAATCAATTCGTATAAATCTACAGCCTGCCGTAATAGTCTTTTAGTCCATAAGAGAAGTGACATATTTCCAATTGGCACGAGACACAAGTGTTAAAATAACCTCCAAGATTGGCGTTATTTCAGATTTTTTGAAAGAAAGTGACAAAAATATTGTGTACATTAATAATGCCTTTACCCCACTTAAAATGTTCGTTACTTTTTTTCCAATACCTTTAACGTAATTTTAGAATCTGATTGGAGCAAGGGGTTAGTGATGTTACAATGATATTAATTATTATTATTTTGTTTATCATAAAAATCTTATGCATAAAAATACTTGTCCAAAAGTTTCAAACAATAACTTTTTAGATTATTTACAGAAAAAAAAGTGTGTACTTCGCTCGTCGGGGTGTTCTTCGCACGTCGGGGGGATTCTTTTGATGGGTGTATTGAATTTTAAAGAAACGAAAAATCATGTCTTCAATAAAACGATTCTGAACAAAGAAAGTTAATAATAAAAAAAAAAAACGAGAAAAAAAATGTTAGACAAATGTCCAAAATTTATTTTTGACATTTCCAAAATTTTCTTGTGCCAAATCTTTCTTATATTATTTTCTATCTATGTTTAAATTTTCATATAGTTCGAATCGAAAAATGATGGTTTCCTAGTCGTTTTTGTTAAATTTTGGATAATTTTTTCCAAAAAAAAATTTAAGAATTGAGAAATTTAAAAAATGACTTCTTTAAAGTACCATCTAGAGGTGAATCCGGTTTCAAAAAGTTTCTGATCGAAACTTTTGGACAAGTATTTCCATACGAAAAGTTGTACCTGTAAAATGAAATAAAAAAAAATAAAAATAAAAAATAAACATCATTGTAAAAACTCTAGCTTCTTCGCTTCACTCAGAATTTAAATACACCCAATACAATCATTTATCAAAAGAAGGGGAGAATGGTTTCTCCTATCCGGCGGGTGCCCTTAGCCTCGAGTTTTGAATAATAATAAATAACGTAGTAATACTCGTCATACTAATAGTTCAAAAATATCATTAAATCATAAATTTAAAGGTTGATCAGTGGCAACTTTGTGTGGGATCCGTAGTCGAAAATTCGCAATCGTCGTCCGAAAATGTTGCGGTGGCTGTGAGCGAAAATATTCTCGTAAAATCGACTTCGGCGAACTTGGGTCTTTCAATCAGGAGGCATCACAGCAACGCGTCGATTCAAACAGGGTCAAAAATGAGTAGGTACCTGATAATGTCCGTCTGCCCTTCTCCAGTCGCATTAATTTTAAATCGGCAAAAAATGTTGAGGATTGTCGTTGCAGTCGACCGCCGATATCGAAGAAGCAGTCGTGCAGTAGTCAGAAAGGTAAATCAATACATTCCCTGAATAGTCTTTTAGTCAGGGCTTATTTTGAGTAGTTGAAAAGTCAAGATGCGTATCTGAAAACCAATTATTGCGTAGTTGATTTGTTTACGATAAATTTTTGTCAATGCCGCGAATTAAGTTCTATCATTTGACTAAATTTATGATAAAATCAATATTTATTATTCTTGAACTACCTATATAAATGATACGGTAAGTAAAATATATGCTATAACAACATTATGTGTCATTTGATCCTTAATATTGTTGAAGATTATCAACCAACAAAAATAAAATAAAATTATGAAAATAAAACATTCGTATATTGGACCATTTTAAATCCATAATATTATAAAGAACACAAAATTCTGTTAGAAGAAAACAGATGACACATTTAAAATTCTATATTTATTCAAACAGCTAGTGATCAAAATTGTTTTGATTATCAACTCCAGTGCATACTACTTTATTTGTTATAAAGGATGTCAATTTCTAGTTCGTGGTTAATGTTATATTTGAAAACTAAACAATTAAAATTGAGTTCATGAAAAATATTTTTATTTTTGGATTGTTTTACCATTTTTACTCAAACAATCTGTAGTTTTTCCAAGTTATTAGAAAAACATTATGAATTTCGAAAAATTATCTTTTTAATGAACTACACCAACAAAATTCTTAGCCGGAAACATAAATTAAACGTATTCTTATTACTTATCCAAGTCCGTTTTCAATTAAAAAAAGCATTTTTGGAAAAAAAAGAAAATTAACTATGATGAAAATAGATTCTCATGCATAACATAAATAACTGAATAAATAATATATTTAGTTTTTTTGAAAATTAGAACAGAATTATTCAGCTGAGAGTAATGTTTTAGCGAGATGCCATTTCCTGATAAACAATTATTATAATTAACGATGTTATAATATAAGTTTAGGTGTCATAACTAATCTTAAAATATTATGTACTGCTATTTTGGAAAAAATCAGGGAGGGGACTATTAAAATGAATTATTATGTTTTCGCTAATTTATTTTCAATAAAAAATGTACCTAATTTAATGTTTTATGTGTATATAATTTACTTAACTTAAGTTTACTTTTTTCATTGACTTGTCCACCTCTGCCTTTTATTAGGGATCATTTCAGGTATAAGACATTTGCGTAGTTGAGAATAATTCTTACAATAAGCCCTGATTTTAGTAATTTAGTCCTTTAGAGCATTGATGTTTCTCCTCATAGGTACGAAAGATAAATGATAAATGATTATGTCCTATAACGTCTAACAGTGACGTTATAATAATTTTTTGAAAAAGAAAGGCAAAACAGTTACGTTCGTTACCACTGTTACACCACTCTTCAAATGTTTGTGACTTTTTTTTCCATATTTTGTACTTAATTTAAGATTTACTTCTGAATGGAGTGAAAAAACTAGTGCTTTTAAAATAATATTTATTTTTACTATTAATATTGTGTTTATTGGAAAACTTTTTTTGCGTAGAAATATTTGCCCAAAAGTTTTAAACAATATCTTTTCAGATCAGAAATCGCATTCTGTTGATATTGTTAAAAGGTAGTTTTTCAAAATTCTCAATACTTTTTTCAAAAACAAAGAAAAATTTCATAAACATTTTGTAAAAAGCAAAGTAAAGATAAGTAAAATGAAGTCAGTGAATTATAGACAAAAAAGCCAGACATACTTTGCACCATGGATGTTTTTTTGCTTCTCGGGTCAGATACTCTTAATGGGTATGTTGAATTTTTAAGAAACGATAAATCATCTCTTCAACAATATAATTCTGATCGAAGTATGTTAATAATGTGAAGAACAATAAAAAATCGTAATTGTCAACACAATCACTAAGAGTATCTGACCCGAGGAGCTAAAATGCCCACGGTGCGAATTATGTCTGTTTTTTGTCTATACAATACTTAAATTAATACTATATAATATTATCTTTCCTTTACTTTACTTATCTTTGCTTTACCTTATATATCTTTATTTTAATTTTTTTTTAATCCAATAACTAAACAAATGGAAAAAAAAAATTGATAATTTAACTATAAATAAAATAAATTGATGATAAAGAAGTGTTGGAAAAAAAAATTTTAATTTATTTTTCACATTTTCAAAAATTTTTTTGTTTCAAAATATTTTTCATATTATTATCTATGTATATAGTTTTTGTCTATGTATGTAAGATCGTTTCCGAACTTTTTTTGTCAAATTTTGGGTAGTTTATCCTAAATTTTGAGATACTACTGAGAATTTCGAAAAATAACCGTTCTAAAGTACCATTTAGAGGAAAATATGGTTTTAAAAAGGAGCTGGTTGAAACTTTTGGACAAATTTCTATAAGAAAATTTGTACACGAAAAAAAAAAAAAGGAAGAAAAATTATACTAAAATTACAATCTTATTAGTTTCGTTCAGAATCTAAAATATACTGTCAAATACTTTCATAAAAATTAGAAACTCAGGATATTAGAAATAATACCTTGAACTTTTCACCTATTATAAAAAATAGTGAATTATAGAGAGGAAATTTTTTTTAAATTTGATCACTTTTGGGATAAACATTATAATTTGGTATTTTTCTTTTGTTTTATTACTTTATAAGGTTTAATCTAATGTAATTTTGAATTTTTGTTATCATTATTTATAAGCAGAAAATTGTTTATAACCTCACTCACATATATATCAATTGAACCTGAAAAATCTGGCTAGTCAACTTTGTTTTTAATAACGGTTGGAAATCAAAATTGACACAAAACTAGCCATTTTTACGCAAAATATTATTTATTTTTTTAAAATTATAATCACTCACCCGTCAAGAGTATTCCACCAAAGGTGCGAAGAACACATATGGTACGAAATACATCTTTTTTAGATTCTGAACGAAGTGAAGAAGCTAGTATTTTTACAATGATGTTTATTTTTATTTATTTTTTTCATTTTTTTATTTATATATTTATTTATTTTTTTTGTTTTTTTCTGTGTACAACTTTTCGTATAGAAATACTTGTCCAGAAGTTTCGATCAATAACTTTTTGAAACCGAATTTGCCTCTAGATGGTACTTTAGAAAGGTCATTTTTTGAATTACTCAATTCTTAAATTTTTTTTTTGGAAAAAACTACCCAAAATTTGACAAAAACGACTCAGAAACAATCATTTTTTGATCCAAGTTTTATGAAAATTTAAACATAGATAGAAAATCATATAAGAAAGATTTTGCGCAACAAAATTTTGGAAATGTGAAAAAAAAATTTTGGAAATGTAAAAAAAAATTTTGGACATTTTTCTAACATTTTTTTTTTCTCATTTATTTCTTATATTAATAACTTTCCTCGTTCAAAATCGTTTTATTGAAGAAATGATTTATCGTTTCTTTAAAATTAAATACATCCGTCAAGAGAATCCCACCCGTCGTGTGAAGAACACCCATCGTACGAAGTATGTCCGATTTTTTTAATTATAACATTCCTAATAATTTGAGGTACTATAATGAAATATAAAAACAAAAATAACTAATAGGTATACATTTTATGATATATATCATTGTTTACAAAATTTATTGTTATTATTATTGTTTTCGTTGAAGAAGGGTGGAGGGCTGTGAAGCTCTACGTGGATCTATGAGCATTTGACATGTGTTGTGACCTCTAATAATCTGCCTGACTGATGCCACTGCATCAAAGAGCAATTTCGGCTTTCCCCTTTTCAATATTGTTATAATCACTCAACCAAGTCTTAGTCCATCAAAATCTAATCACCGATTCTAGTCATCTAAATTCCCATCTTTCTCGAATTGAATCACAGACACTTGTATCCCGGGAAGTAATAATGAACATAAGACGATAAATTTTTGCCATAAGATAGCGAAAAACATTACCTATCTACCTCTCAACCTTTCGGGTGTTAATAAGAAATATGTAATAAAATAGGTAATTTGTCCTTACTTTTTCAGATTTTTTTGAATCAAACCCTTATAAAATGTTTAATTCTTTGTCCGTAAGAAATTTTATTGCACCAAAATATTTGTAATGAAATTTTCTATCTAAGTATCAAGTTTTAAAACAATCAGTCACACCAATTTTCTTTTATCTACGTTAAAGTGTATAATTTTAGGTAAAACTAACGAATTCAGTCGAAATTCTAACTTCAAACGGTTATATAGAAAAAGGTTGACTTATGATTTTCGAGATTTTTTCAGGTAAATTAGACGTATATGTGAATGAGATTATATTAAATTTTCAAGTCTTAATATCAAAAATCAAAAATTAAATTACATAAAAAGTAACAAAAAATGAGAAATTTCCGAAATTTTCAAAATGCTGTACTTAACTCAAAATTGATGAAATCTTTATGAAATGTTCTCGTAACTATTTTTAGGCGAAAATTTCAAATCCTTAGCTGCATTATTTTAGAAGTTATGTCAAAAAGTAATTTTCTATTTTACGGGAATTGCGGTAAATAGTATATTTTGCCGTTTTTTGTCAGATTTTCCGTATTTTTGAAAAAAGTATTGAGAAATTTGAAAAATGACCTCTAAAATGTACTATTTGGGTGTGATTTTGAATCTATGAATTTACTGGTCGAAACTTTTGGACAAGTATTTCTATACAAATAAGTGTTTACAGAAGAAGAAGAAGAAGAAAAAAAAATAAACATTATTGTAAATACATATTAAGTTTCATCACTTCGTTCAGAATCTAAAAACACTTAGAACAATGTAACAAATCTATAGAAAGTAAACTATTCGAAGAAATTTGTAATCAACAATCTTAAGCACAAAATATCTTGATGAAAACAACACAAATTCAAACACTGAAAAGTCTGATGAAAACAGGTTCAAGTATCATATATTATACTCCCACAAAATACTACCAACTTGGTAAACATACTCCACCATTAAAAGATTTTTCCTATCAGTACAAATGTATTCGAAATATTTCGCGCTCTATCTAAATTACGATCAAGTAAAAACTGGATAAACAAAATTGAATTTCTTCAAGTCGAACTCAACAACAACGTGAATCAGCGGCGTAATTAGGATTTTGTACTGGGGGGGGGATATATATATTTTAGAAAAAAATTTTACAACTGTTAAATAAATTAAATATTAAAAATATATTAATATATAGGGCATAGCAGAGGCGTAGCCAAGGGGGAGGCTAAGGGGGCTATAGCCCTCCCCATTGACAGTGATTTAAGCTATTTATACCATATTGTCCGCATTTAGGTTGTTAGTAAGTGTTGTAATTTAAACAAAAAAAAAAAACGTTTAAGTGTTTCATAAAATTTAATTTTACTAATTTGTAGGTTTTCGTATTGTATTTAGAACAGACAACTAAAATACATTGAAGAAAGACAGTCTGTAGGTCACATTCGGTTTG
>JAIPRM010012504.1:0-12071 GCA_025469315.1 Stegophylla sp. TES_Ste_2020 | reverse complement strand
TTTTTTTATAAAAGATTATTTATATTGATATTTTTATTAAAACCAGTTGAGGCAATTTTTAATTCAAAACACGCAAAATTAATTATTTTCTCCAATATTTAAATGAACACCGATTATTCTGTTATTGTCAATTCCTAAAGTAATATTGTTGAAATCATTAAAATTTCAACAATACCTTATCATAAATGATATTCAGATAATATGTAAATGAAACAAATTATTAAACGTGAATTATTAAAACTGAAGAGTATACCAAGAGTATCCCACACAAGGTGCGATGTATGTCCCTTCTCTTTTTTTCCTGCTAACTGCACCCCCTCCGAAATAAAAAATCCTGGCTACGTTCCTGTCTACTGTCTTTTTCCTCCACTTCCCATCAGTGTGGCGTAAATTAACCTCAATATTTCTGGTGGTGCAGAATAGACAATTAATATTTTCTTATTTTGAACCCATCAAAATTCATACTTTCATTCCAAATCCCCACACTTGGTAAACAATGTATAATCTTTTTCCAAATGCTGAGTGGAGCAAAGGAGCTGGTGTTTTTACAATGATGTTTTCTGTTAAAACTTTTAAGTATAGAAATAATTCCCGATAGTTTCGATTATCCATTTTTTTAAACTATAATTCGAGTCTAGATGATATTCTACAGAGACCATTTTTCAAAATTATCCATAGCTTTTCCAAAATTTTAGAAAAAATTAGACAAACTTTATAATAATTTAAATTTAGATAGAAAAAAAATATGAAGAATATTTTGACAGAAGAAAATTCTTAATCTGTGAACATTTTGTTTCTGTTTTTGGAATCTTTTTTTCTAACAATTCAATTTCCATCGAAAACTTTTTTCTGGTTCTCTGTTTTTGGGTATGAAAATCCAAAAAAAATTAACAAATTAACTTGTACAATACTCTAAAGCTCCTCTAGGAATTATTTTGATGAATCGATTAAACGTTTCTTTAAAATTTAACCCATCTACCAAGTCCCACCCGAAGAGTGAAGAATACCCATAGTGCGAAAAAACGTCCGCCTTTTTTTTACAAAAAAAAAAAAAAAATCAATAACTAATAAGTATTGAATTACGTCATGGCATAAAAGAGAAATAGTTGTATGACTATAATTATTGCAATTTTATGAATATTTCTTTTAGTAAACAAATGTTGAATTTCGAAAATAAAAACGATATAGCATACATACGTAAATTTTGTGGTGATGCAAAAGTATAAACTTGCACCGCCACTTTTAAAATGTGATGGTGCAGTTGCTACACTTGCACCACCCAGTTTACGCCACTGCAGTTCCCATTTCCTCCGGAAAAATAGTATATAAAACTTTCTCGTGTACGCATAAACATTATGATTATGTATGTTATTATATTATATTATATTATAGAGTAAGTATGCGTTTTGAAAAAGTGACTGGCATATATTCTAATTGTTTTTTGAATACTTTAGCTCATTATTAAAATCCAATCTCCGTGGATTACATATCGACCATCACCGATTTCCTAGTACCTACGAAAAAAACCAAGGAACATTTTTCAGGAGTGGTATTATATGTTTGTGCCATATATATATATAAATATTTTATATAACGGAATCGGATGTGTATTTTATAATATATTATTACGTCGGCGATTTGGGAAATACGCGCGACGTTTGTCGGTAGTCGAAACGTGCTCGGAACGCACAAAGACAAGAAACGCCTATTCGTATTAACTCTTACAAGACCGCACCTACACACACACACACACACACACACACACACACAGACAAAAACCAGACTTTTACGGTTTTAAACGATTCGCAGTGCGGAGCTAACTTATTTAAAGACGGGCGGCCCAAAAGCGCGTTAGATTTAAGCTTATGTTTTTACAATGATGTTTATTTATTTTTTCTCCTTCTGGAAACACTTTTTCTACAGAACCGGAACCGTATCCAGATGGTACTTTAGAGAGGACATTTTTCCGATTTTCAAATACTTTTTCCAAAAACGGGGAAAAACTATCGAAAAACGGCAAGTACCGCAATTTCCGTGAAATTAAAAATTACTTTTTGAGACATAACTTCCGAAATAATGCAGCTATGGACTTGAAATTTTCATCAACCGCTAGAAAATAGTTGTGAAAAAATTTCAAAAAGATTTGATCGATTTTGAGTTGAGTACGGAATTTAGAAAATTACGGAAATTTCTCATTTTTCGTTAGTTTTTATGCAATACAATTTTCGATTTTTGATATTAAGACTTGAAAATTTTTATATGATCTAACTGACATATATGTCTAATTGACATGAAAAAATCTCGAAAATCTTTAGTCAACTTTTTCTTTGCATCCCGCGAACGTCCTTTTTTTTTTTGTAAATGATTTAAGAGATTATTTTATGAATATAACGTTTTTGAAAAAAATCTACTTAAATCGCACAAATTATTTTGATTTATTTATATCTCTAACTCGTTTCTGTATACCTATGTCAGTTTGGTTTCATTTGTGGTAGATTAAAGTGAAAATAAAAAACTGAAAACTGCAAAGGACTCGGCTGTTTTGTAAATTGACATTTTAAATTTAAAAAAAAAACTGTCTTTCGATTCCTTTTTTACATGTTATCGATAATAATCGTTTGGTCAAAATATTGCCGTGGGTCAATTAATACATTTTCAGCAGGAAAATTATTTTTAATGCAGTAGGTAAACAGGTTTTTTGTTGAAAATAATTCTGTTACCAATAAGACGAAGATGATTATTTATTTGATTACCTATAATTTAGTATATTTACACTTTTTTTCGAGTTCACCAAAAAACACTTTTTTCATTGAATAAATATCCCCCATTTTTCGGGGGAGAAATCCAAAAAATCGGTCTATTATGTTCAAAAATAACGTAAAATTAATTTTATTATTTTTACTGCCAATAGACCAGGTAAACGAGGCGATGAATTTCAATTATTCGCTCGTCCTGGAGATTTTCTAAAATAGGCTTGCCCGGTCGTTACACTGCAGACCTCTTAAATTATTTATTTAAAAAAAATACATAAAGGGTGATTTTTTTTAAGCGCGTTCACCCCTCCCTCTCCCATTTTTGACCGTATAAATTCGAAAATTTGGGAATTTTTCTCGCAATATTTAATAGTTACTATAAAAACTATATTTTTCATAACTCTTTTTTACCCTAATGTCACCTTAAGGGTATCTTGTGGCAATACAAACACTATATTTTCGACTAGCAACCCCTATTTTAACCGAGGAATTTTATTAGAGTGAATTTTTCTGTGGATTTTAAGTATTAAGGATATATTATTACTTTTAACATACATTACATGCCACGTAGGATAACTAAATACGCGTCCAAGACACTATTTCCCTTAATACTTAAGTTTGAGTAATTCAAAAACTGTTTTTATAGTGTTTAAATTTTGATTTCAATACATTTAAATTCGCAGAAAAATGACTTTGATAAAATTTCATAGCTAAAAAAAAGGGTGACTGTTAAAAAAAAAAAAAAAAAAATTGGTTTGTATCTCCACAGAACAGAATTATTAAGATGAAAAACATGAGTTATGGAAAACATAGTTTTCATAGTCACTTGAATACTTTGAGAAAAAAATCCAAATTTTTGTATATTTACTGCCAAAAAAGGGTATGTGCACGTTTAATAAATTACCCCGTATATTATATTTATTTTCCAAAATCATTGATCGCAGTATTTGTTGATTAAAAACTATACGAAAAATGGAGATACTGAAAATGTCGACCAATCAACGTCAATCGAGTAATGGGTCAAAATGTTTTCTTCGATCGTTTCAAAAACTATTCAGATAAGTCTGTATAGAACATATTTTGAGAAAAAAAAAAAAAAGTGATAAATTATGTCACTTGAAATCAAAAGGAGCACAAAAATTATCAATAAATCCTTAAAAATCCAAAGAAAAACCACTGTAAAATGCGATGTATTTTATTCCGAGTAATATAAATCGAATTTATGTAATCTAAAATATCTTTTCAGTTTCAATTCAATGGTGAAAATCAATGAGAATTCCTAAAAAATCCGAAATCTATATTTTAGATATTTTAGATTTTGTTTTATAAAAATTAAACGGAGTATTTACAAATGTGGACATGGTTATGGGTATTCTTCTCTACTTGGATGGGATGCTCTTGGTGGGTGACTTAAAATTTTACGATGAATCAATTCTTCAATAAGACGTTTTTTAGCGGAGCATTAGTTTATTCAGAATATTAATCAAAAAATTATAAAGTTTATTGTTATTACGAAAAAAAAAATCTTTATTTTCTCAGCCAGCTTTATATTCCACTATTAACTGTAAAAAAGAAAAAAAAACTTGATAAGAAAAAAAAATGTAAGAAATAAAATTTCCAAACATTCTTTTTTTTTTTTTTTTTTTTAATTTTTTTCCGCAAAACCATTTTTCATAAACTTATTGTTTATTTTCATTAAAATTTTTCTACAGTTTCGATTGGAAAATCATTAAGTCGGTTCCCCGAATTTCGGAAAATCTATTAAGAATTTCGAAAAATGACCCCTTAAAAGTATTACCTAGTCCTAGAGGCAAATTTTGATTCGAAAAATTGGCGGTCGAAAATTTCGGTTGAGTATTTCTACACGGAAAAGTGTTTACAGAAAAAAAAAATAAATAAAAAAAGCCGGACATACTTCGCACGACGGGTGTTTTTCGCACGACAGGTGGGATTCTCTTGACGGGTGTATTGAAATTTAAAGAAACGATAAATCATTTCTTCAATAAAACAATTCTGAACAAAGAAAATTAATAATATAAAAAATAAATGAGAAAAAAATTTTTTAGAAAAATGTCCAAAATTTTTTTTTCACATTTTCAAAAGTTTTCTTGCGCCAAAATCTTTCCTTTATTATTTTCTATCTATGTTTAAATTTTCATATAGTTCGGATCAAAAAATGACGGTTTTTGAGTCGTTTTTGTCAAATTTTGAGTAGTTTTTTCATAAAAAAATAAAAATTGAACAATTGAGAAATTCAAAAAATGACCTCTTTAAAGTACAATCTAGAGGAAAATCCGGTTTCAAAAAGTTATTGACCGAAAAATTTGGACAAGTATTTCCATACGAAAAGTTGTACACAGAAAAAAAAAAGTAAACATCATTGTAAAAACATTAGCTTCTTCACTTCGTTCAGAATCTAAAATATAGATTTCGGATTTTTTAGGAATTCTCATTGATTTTCATTATTGAATTGAAACTGAAAAGTTTTTTCAGATTACATAAATTCGATTTATATTACTCGGAAAAAAATACATCGCATTTTACAGTGCTTTTTCTTTGGATTTTTAAGGATTTTTTTGATAATTTTTGTGCTCCTTTTGATTTCAAGTGACATAATTTATCACTTTAAAATAATATAATCATTATATTTTATGTTTTTATTCGCCTGCACTATTTTAGATAACCTAGACGTCTAATCTCTATTAATTTATTAGTTTACAATATTTACATATAACCGTTTATCATAATAATAATATGTCACATAAAACTATAAAAACTCCCGAGTTCTAATATTTCAATTTGATTTTGTTCTGATCTATTTTTGGAAACGCGATACTTTTTTTCCAAGGAACGCAGACGACCGCAATAATTACAATATTTGATTAGGCTAAAATCAAAAAAAAAAAAAAAAAAAAAATTCACAAAAAATCACTTTGTTTTTTAGAAAAACGACAAAACCCAGAGAAAAGGTACCGTAACATTAAATTAAACCAAAATGCATCGTTGTTGTATAATTTTCATGTCAAGAAGCACAAATCTTTCGTGAAAAATAATATGATTTTCATCGTTTATATCAGAGATTCCCAAGCTTTTTATGCTACGACCCATTTTGGGCATTTTTTCAATTTCGGCGACCCAAAACAATAATCAAATGTATTTTTTTTTAGATTCTGAACGAAGTGAAGAAGCTTATGATTTTACAATGATGTTCATTTTTTATTTATTTATTTATTTATTTTTTTATCTTTCTGTAAACACTTTTTCGTACAGAAATACTTGTCCAAAAGTTTCGATCAGTATCTCTATAGAACCGGAATCACACCCAGATGGTACTTTTCAGAGATCATTTTTCTAATTTCTCAATATGTTTTCCAAAAACGGGGGAAAAACTGTCGAAAAATTGACAAAAAACGGTAAAATATGCAATTACCAAAATTTCAGTTGACACATTCGCTCGGGGGAGGGGGGGAAGGAGGATAGAATTATTAGAAGATTGGCCAAAAAATTGTTATTTGTTTTTCGTTAATCAATTCTAAAAAAAAAAATAATAATAAAGAATTTAATAAATGGATGCGATAGAATTTTATTTATTTTATTTTGAATAAAGCGATTTGTTTTAAATGTATTTTTAAATATTTTGTCATTTATGTTTATCCTTTTGTATATTTAGTATTATTAGGACCTTAAAAAAAGGTCATGTCATCAGGATGAAGTATACAGAATACTATAACTTAAACACTCCCCCATAAAAAAAAAATCCTAGATCCGCCCCTGAGTGCAGTTATCTCGTTTCGTTTGCTATACCAATCCGTTCGATTTTTGTATGTTAAACTTTAAGTATAGATCCGCCTCCTTACCGCGATTACCGTTTCTTCGTTGGCTTTTGAATTTCAACGACCATGGGATTTTATCCCGTGGCCGCTATATCTATATATATATATATATATATATAGGAGAGGGGGGCAGGCAGGGACGAAGGAGGGAAAGCTGCAGCGGGCAATCCGGTGCGCACGCGGGCGGCCGCGTGTGGTTTTTGTGCAGTGTTTGTTACAGGATCGTCTCGGCCGGAGAGAAGAGGAGAGGAGAGGAGAAATTAAACCTTCGAATCAAAAAACCACTGCGTGAGTGTACACACACACACATACGCTTACAGAGAGTTAACAATCGTCTTTCTCGTTGGAAGCACGTATATATATATATATAAACTCAGTCGTAGCAGGGACAACAATATAATTTTTTTTTTTTTTTTTTTATAAGGTTTTATTATGATTGTTCCCTTGTCGTTTTATTCTTTTTCCTCCTCTTCCGTTTCTCTGTTCATCGTTTTATTTTTTTCGTTTTATTTATTTACTTTAAGTACTGACTGTGTGTGTGTGTGTGTGTGTGTGTGTGACCGCAACTACACACACACATGAGTCATCCGGTAAAATGATGTCAGTGTCCCCTTAAGGGTCAACCCGATCCTCTCTCCTCTCTCTATCTATCTAAATGTCTCTGGTCTCTGGCTTCTACTCTGGGCCCGGCCCGCAAACATGGTTAATGAAAATTAACTGCCGTCGCGTTCTACTGCACGGGGCTTGCGCGTTTCTGTGTGCAGTATATAATATACACAGAGCCAGACAACGGCATTGCTATATATATGTGTGTAGGTATTATTATTATCATTATTACGTTATATGTGTTGTTGTTTGTCGCGCCGGTGGCGATAAATTAGCCCGTCAAATAAAATTACTGCGGAAAATGTACAGAGACGCTGCTCCCGTGTCTTCACGCGCTGCACACCCACAGGATCAATCATTTCTATAATATGGTGGTCTCTCCTACCACATACCGCGACGACAACGACGTAAAACGCAATAATCGTAATTAATCATATAATTATTATTACTGTTGTTAGGGCTCGGATTTTCCACTTTGTTTGATTCCGTTTTTACAACGACGACGACGTTTTTTTTTATTTATTTTCTCTCTCTCTCTCTCTCACACACACACACACACGAGCAGACTTTTGATGTCGAGGTGGTAATACTCTCTCTCTCTCTCTCTAAGCGATAATTCCGTAACGTGAATTCCAATAAAATCGATTTTAGTTTTTCGAGATCAATGGGTTTGTCATTTTTATTCATAAGAAAAATGTATTGCATACAGTACTACTGGAGCAATTTTTGTTGAAATTCTAACTTCAAACGGGTATCAATTAGATCATATTAAATTTTCAAGTCTTAATATCAAAAATCGAAAATTTTATTACATAAAAACTAATAAAAAAAAATGAGAAATTTTCAAAATGCTGTACTTAACACAAATTTGATCAAATCTTTTTGAAATTTTTATGAAAAGTCTTTGTAACTATTTTTATTAGTCGATGAAAATGTCAAGTCTCTAGTTGCATTGTTTTAGAAGTTATGGTAAAAAGAAATTTTCAATTTTACGGAAATTTTGGCGATCACAAATCTTACCGTTTTTTGACAGTTTTCCGACAGTTTTTTCGCGTTTTTGAAAAAAGTATTGACAAATCGGAAAAATGACCTCTTTGAAGTACCATCTGGATGTGATTACGGTTCTATAGAGATACTGATCAAAACTTTTGGACAATTATTTCGATACAAAAAAGTGTTCAAAAAAGAGAAATAAAAAAGAAAAAACGTTCGGAATCTAAAAAAATAAACATCATTGTAAAATCATAAGCTGCTTCACTCCGTTCAGAACCTAAAACATTGTAGGTGGGAATAATACATTGAATGTCTTATGAAAACTCTCAAAACGAATTGATTTTGTTTTTTTACCTCAAAATTTCAAACTGTATCATCAAATGTGCTCTGAGATGTTATAAAATTAAGAAATAATATGCTCTTAAAAATACATTAAATATGTAAAAATATGCACTATAAACTTTTAATATATTTTATTTCGTAGTGTTATAAAATGAACTTCTAGCTAACCTATCAATAAATCTAATTGCTCACAAAAAAAAAAAAAAAAAAAAAACATGCAAATGTAACATCTTCCGTGCTCTAAGTATCACACAGAAAAAAATATTAATTAGAATTTAAAATGAGTAAAGTGTGAAGTAAAGCGAAGCAAAGTATATGTAAATTTAATTTAATTATAGAAAAGAAAGCCGAACATCCTTTGCAACACGGGTATTCTTCGTTCATCGGATCGGATAATCTTGGTGGGTTTGCAGAATTTTAAATAAACGATAAATTGTTATTTTTCAAGAAGACGATTATAAACGAAGGATTTTTTTTTTTTTAGGTAAATTTGTCCAGATATCACTGCCTTACTGGATACTGACCATAATATGAACCAAATCGAGGTGTCACTTTCCCCCCCCTCCCCGTGATATTACGTTTTTACATCATATTATTTTTTTTTTTTTGTGCATATTTGTGACATATTTTGATAACAGCAGTTTATTTTCGTACATTAAACGTCGTGTAACGTAAGAAAACGTTTCGATTTCAAAATGACCGACTGTGTGTCGGTCGTTTAGTTGGAAATTTATTCGTCCCACAGGCGTGACTAACAGGCGTCGTACGAAAAACACATTAAAACACAGACACTTTACAAAGTCTCGGTGTAATATTGTAAAGTCGAGGGGGGGGGAGTTCAGGTTTACCTAACTATATTGTTAACAAGCTTTTGTTGTTAACAAGAGTTGTTTTTTGTTTTTTTTTTTTTTGATTTAACGCGTTTTTGTTTGGTGTTGGGAAAACAACTAGTAACGCGTTGTAAAATAATGTTAGTTATAAATAATTATTAATTACCATATTAATATTATGTATATATTACGTCATGATTATTAGAGCTCGAATTTTATAGCAAAAATGCTACTTTTTAAGGGGGGGGGGTGTGATAGAGAGATAATTTTTGTAAATTAATACGCGTTTCAAATCATTCTGATTTCAATAAAATTAACTTTTCTCGTTTTTGTGTACTTTTTTCCTTATTTTTTATATAATTTTAATGAAAAATTCACATAATATCAGCTCTAAATATGTTATTTTTCTACGAAATTGTTATTGCCAGAAATAGTCAAGTAAAAACGTATACACACATTTTTAACCCAAAAGTTTTGACAGAATTTGGCTTAAGATGGTTTTTTTGAGAGGGCATTATTTTTTTGAAAATTATTTTCCTGTTGTCAATAATGTATATTATTAAACTGACTGAGTAAAATGATTTTTTTTTTTTTTTTATTTAATAAAAAAACTTGAATAAACACAATCTCAGTTCAGAATAATTGTTTGATATACTGAAAAACGATTTAACCTTTTTGTTCAAAATTTAACACACTTGAAGAGCGATTTTCACCCGATGAGACAAGAATACCTAGAATGCAATTTTTTTATTGTAATATTGAATTTATTTTTAGAATAAAATTTAATAAATTCTTTTTTTGGGTACATAAAATGCTTTTTTACAGATTTATTTTGCTACAAAATCGTAGCCCTTATGATTATATTTCGTGTTATAACTCAAAGTACAAATATTATAATTATGTCCGATATGCGTTTTACTCTTAAACAGCAGTGGTGATATTTAGTAAATTTTAGTAAAGCCATTTTCAAATAATATTCAATAATTCATAAATAATATTAATGCCTTTTGAGTTTTATTTTTAAAATTAAATTTTAGATATGATACCTGAAATTTTCATTTTGATATGAACTTTGAAAAAATGTGTACATACTTCGCACGATGGGTGTACTTCGCCAGTCGGGCTGTTCTTCGCACGTCGGGTGGGATTCTCTTGACAAGTGTATTGAATTTTAAAGAAACGATAAATCATTTCTTCAATAAAACGATTCTGAACGAAAGAAGTTATTAATATAAGAAATAAATGAAAAAAAAAAAAAAAATATTAGAAAAATGTCCAACATTTTCTTGCGTCAAAATCTTTCTCATATTATTTTCTTTATATGTTTAAATTTTCATATAGTTCGGATCAAAAAAATTATGGTTTCCGAGTCGTTTTTGTCAAATTTCGGGTAGTTTTTTCCAAAAAATCCAAAAAATAAATTGAAGAATTGAGAAATTCAAAAAAAAAAAACCTCTTTAAAGAACAATCTAGAGGCGAATCCGGTTTCAAAAAGTTATTGATCGAAACTTTTGGACAAATACTTTCATACAAAAAGTTGTACACAGAAAAAAAAAATAAACATCATTGTAAAAACACTGGCTTTTTCACTTCGTTCAGAATCTAAAATCTAGACTAAACATTCTTGGTGGATGTGTCAATTTTTTTTGATATACTATAAATCATATTCAGTTAGATTGTTTTTGAGTGGTGATTTAGATTGTTTTTGAAAAAAACTTTAGTAAATAAATATGTAGTTAATTATCGATAAAGTATTTTTTTTTTTATTATTATTATTAATTTACTTACAAATATGTCAACCCAAATTTTTTTTTACACCGAAAATACAATTATTGAGAGGAAAAAAGTTTCATAAATATTAATTTCATTAATTTGTTTTTTTTTTTTTAATCGTGTTAGTCCAAATTTAGGTATTTTCTTATCCCTATGTTGTGGAAAAACTATTGAGAAGTTCAAAATAACGAGCTCTTCGATAATCGATAGCTTTTGATACGTGAATGATGTTAGATTCTTATTTTTCGTATTCTCGGGATTGAAAAAAATCAAGGGGGTACTTAAGTGCACACCATTCTCCCTTCCCCTAAATGGTGTCCCATGGCTTTTAAAGCGTTATCCATTCGTCTTCTTGTGCGCGTTTTTTAGTGCCACGAGCGATTCAGTAAACTCCATTTTATTTTATACACTTTTTGATTTTCAAGAGCGTAAAAAAGCGGTTGTAAAATATTATAGTTTTAGTGTTGATATAAATAACGCAAAGTCAATTAGCCGATATTTCCGTCGGAAAAGTGATTTTTCGATATTTTCAACAGATTTTTTAAGACAGTTAATAGTTATTACCAGGGCTCGGGACTTGAAGCGTTTGCTTATTTTTATGGATTGATTTAAAATGTAGCAGAGTGCTATAGAAGTGCATGTAATGTTACAACACGTTCAATTATGAAATTTGAAAGTGCTTTTTTTTGCTTTTTTCATGGATTTTTTTTAAAAAAATGCTTATTTCAAGTTTTTCTGATAATTATTCCTTTTTTGACCAGTTTTTCTACTTTTTTATAATTTTCTCCTGCAAAGTTGTTTTTGATAGAATTACAATTAAAAAGCCGGACATACTTCGCACGATGGGTGTACTTCGCACGATGGGGTTTTCTTCGCTCCTTGGGTGGTACGCTCTTGGTGGGTGTATTAAATTTTAAAGAAACGATAAATCATTTCTTCAA
>JAIPRM010012503.1:0-12071 GCA_025469315.1 Stegophylla sp. TES_Ste_2020 | reverse complement strand
TTCGAAAATTTTTTTTTTCTTATATTATTAATTTCCTTTGTTCAGAATCGTTTTACTGAAGAAATGATTTATCGTTTCTTTAAAATTTAATACGCCCGTCAAGAGAATACCACCCGTCGTGCGAAGTGCACCCATCGTGCGAAGTATGTCCGGCTTTTTAGACATTATGATTTGAGACTTGACAAATATCATACCCATCTGCTAAAATTAAATCTCGTTTCAATGGTTTTTACAATAATAATTATTATTTCAATACAAATTGAGTTCGATATCGTTATAGATACACTAATAATAATAATTGAACGTGATCAAAATATTTCTCGTTATGCAAATTACGTAAAATATTGTTCATAATAATTGTTTACGTTTCAAATAATATTACACATCTACCCCGTTATAAATGCCACCAGAGCGTATAGTTGACCCCATCCCCCCCCCGCCCATCCCTGTAAACGAACATTTAACCTTTCCGGGACAAAACCGTGGGGGCGAAAGGTTGAATTTATCAGAGTGGCTGCAAATATCAACAAATAATTTTTGGGTGGCAAAAAAAAAAAAAAAAAAAACAGGAATATTCGTACCAATTACAATAATATATTCGTACGATAATTAACCGCGTTTAATTGGTTCATAAACGCATTTTGATTAATTAAAATGTATAGGTACGGTCTTCTTTTTGATCGCAATAATCATATATAGCATAAAAAGAATAATATAATCACAATATTTTTACCTGCAGCTGGTGATAGTTTGGTCATAACGCCCCATCTGTGTCTCCACTGAAACATAAGAGAAAAAATGAACATCTCAATATAATATAATATTCTATGTTTTATACAATGCAGTCAAAAACTGGATGTATATCTTATAAATTATGCAAAAGAAAAAAAAAAAATAGCATCAATATTTTTATACACTCGGCCTTACTTTATAACTACATAACATGTAAACATCGATAATAATAATATTATGTAACTCTAATAGAGATGTTAAATTTCAGAAATTTAATTTTTGAGAAATTTCCTAGTGGAAATTTCCAGAAATTTCTGAAATGCGTATAAAATAATACTCAATATAACATAGTTATACTATTTATATATATTTTTTTTAACAAATCATACGATTAATAAAAAAGCTTATTACTTTATAATTTACATATTATAATATGTTTTATACGAAATTCACGTATTCTTATTCTCATACGTCTTATCAAAACAACATTTATGTGTACGAAAACTATTATTCAAATGGTTTTACTGAGAAATTTCCATTTTCGAAATTTCTAAAATGAAAATTTCCACTTACATCACTAAGCTCTAAAAATATAAGAAGTCAGTAAAAGTAGTGTTTTCATTTTTTTACCGACGTTTTAAAATTGTACACACTATATATATATAAATAATTTACAATTTATTGCAGACATCTAATAAACAATGTGGGCATTTTGATTAAAAAAAAAAAACTCACTTATTAGTGTACCGAGTACTTACCTATACAGAACTATAAATAAAACTCAGAAAATGTCAAAAAAATCAGAAAATATGAACAGTATTTTTTTCTTCTACTTACGTGTAAAAAATATATGATAAAGAATAATAATAAAAAAAAAAAAAAAAATTCTAACTGAAGAATAATGCGTATTATAATTTATAATTAAAAAATTACTTAAAATAAATTCGACCTATTTCGTTCACAATTTTTATTTGATTTTAAAAATTATTATGCGATATGCAAGAGCGTATTTTACTAGGCGCCTTTTGAAAATAATATTTTTAGTTTCGCGATAAAACCTAAATCGATAATTTTTTCAGTATTTTTAATTTTAAATAAGTTTTTTTTGGATGTTTGTGAAACAGCAGTTAGTAAAATATTCCTTGATTTAACACTACAGGGTAGTAATGATGATATTATCACACAGGGTGGTTTTTCAAGCGTGCTCACCCCCTTTTTTGTGGTCGAAAAATGAAAAAATTTAATTTTTTTTCGTAATATTCTAGTCACTATAAAAACTATGTCTTTCACAACTCGTTTTTTTTTTCATGTCATCTTAAGGATGCCCTGTGGGGATACAAACTTTTTTTCCAAATAACCACCCTCTAGATTAACGGGGCAATTTTATTCGGGTTATTTCACTGTGACTTTCAATGTATTGAAATCAAAATTCGAACCAATTAGTTTTTGAATAATTCAAATTTAAGTATTAAGAATAATAGTATATTTTTGACGTATATTTTAGTTTCCAATAACGTATTAAGTAATTATTATGAATCTTTTAGTTTACCAGCTAATTCACTTTGTGGATTTTGATTTCAATACATCAAAATTCACAGAAAAATTACCTTGTCAATTCATATTTTCACTTATGTGCAGACAATTTTCTATAGATAGTTATTAATAACCAATAACTTATTAGTGATTTATATTTTAATTTCTTAAAAAATAATTTTCCAACATTAAACTCAGTAGGAGGAGTAGGAGGGAGAGAGGGTTTCTCGCTCAGCGAATATTGAAAAATACAATAATAATTAACGTGAAAACAAATATTTTGCTCTCGGACAAAGCCAACATTAGCATTTTGTTACACACATAGTCAATAACAGTAATTAATACGCCTTCGGTGGATATTGTTATGACGTAATATAATCGAACGCGAAACGACGTCAACTGGTACCAGCCGCGGGGCCCCCGATCCACACCACCGCGGGGGGGGGGGTGTACTACGGGTCGACGTACGATTGAGCACGTTTTACCTTTTTGGCAACACGGGGCCGAGCACGCTGGAACTCGAACAAGAATATAAATTAAGTGCTGTGATCCGGTGAGATCGAGGGCAAAATGTAAATTCCTACACGCGAATGCCTGTTCACAAAAAAAAAAAAAAAAAAAAAAATTGATGTAATCTCCTACACTGACCTTTTTACCTGACCGAAAAATCTGATGTAATCTCCTACTCTGTGACCTTTTTGTACTTAAATAAACAAGTTTAGGACGTCGAAAAGTTCAACGTGACGGACAGCGTTGGGCGGCACAGATAACTTAGAAATTAACAAAAAAAAAAAAGAACAGACATGTAGATTATTTAGACAAAGATAAAAGAAAAAAAATTGCTATTGATTTAAGAGTATATATATATATAAAAAAAAAAAATGAAAACCGTTTTGATTTACTTTTGTTAAAATGAAATGTATGATACAATAATACAGTGAAACCTCCCTTAACGGACACCTCTAAATAGCGGACACTTCCCAATAGCGGACATTTATTTGGGAACGGAGGTGTATTCATTGCATGCTGAAATCCCCTCTGAATAGCGGACACCTCCGAATAACGGACGAAATTTTAGTGACCGAGAGTGTCCGCTATTCAGAGGTTTCACTGTATACACATATATATTTATGTTTATCTAATAATAAAAAGTAATATTTAATTTTTAATACTCTAAAAAATGACCAAAAGCGTTTTTTCTATGATTCTTATACTTACTTGTATAAGAATTACACACAATACTTGTATTGTGTGTATTTTATTATTTTAAATTTCTGTTAGTCTCGCTAATTAAAATTACATTTATAAAACTCGTGTAAGAGCTAACAGTACCTCGTGTAAAAGTTCATATCAATGAATCAAATTTAAAATTTGATATCAAAACCATTGTTTTCTGAATTCTGTTGTCAGTTGATATCAGTCTAAATTTATAATACGACTAATGTTGTTTAATGCAATTGAAAAATAAATTAATTCGTGCGGTGAGTTAATTGTATTATATATATATTATCATTTAAAATCAAACAATCTTTTCTTAATCAAAATAGAAATCAAACAAAATTATTCAATATTCAACCCCTTTTTTTTGACAGTAAAAATAAAAAAACTACCGAATTTTCTTTCGGAATGTTCAACTTACAACAAAAACAATGTTTACCATAGCTTTTCACACCTTAAGGATGTCTTGTGAGTTGTGATGATAGAAATTTCGTTCAAATTGCACCCCCCCCCCTCCCTATTTTAACTACGGAATTCTATTCAGGTCATTTTTTCTGTAAAAATCGAAATTCGAACAAATGCTTTTAATTCTCTTAGACACATATTTTAATTGCCAAAATATTACGTTATCATTACGAATTTATGATTTAACCAGCCAACAAATAATTATTTCACAATATATATATATATATATATAAAATATGTACCTGCATTATACTTGTATTGTATTAAAGACCGGTTTTGAAATTAAAATCAGGTAAAACAGAGTGGATTACGTGTAACTAAACAGAAAAAAAATTAAATACAGAAGTACACGGAAATTTTTTTAATAAAAGTGATCGTTTCACATAGATGGGCAGAGATTTTAGACAGGGAAAATTGTTTTAAAAAATAGATATGTTACTCTATGTATGACATAGATATGTTAAAAAATTAACTCTATGGTCATTTGTTAGTTTTAAGCAATTATAATTATAATTTTATTTTAATCTTAGCCAAACAAACGTTTTTTTTTTTTTTTTTTATTGTCCTATAAAATTGGACATTCCTTATTAAAAAAAAAAAATGTATAACGTAGTTGTGACTTCGCTCAACCTGATGATTATTTTTTTCAAATCAAAACCAATCGTTATAATGACTTAATTCAGGTAAATAATCCAGGCTACTATATATTAGATTATATTGATTTAGTTTGTATAAATAATAATATATCGCAGTGAAATTTAACAAATCGTTCAGCAAAGGCATTTGTGAGTTCTTATTTACATTTGCCACTAGTCACTACTACTATATGGATTTCAAATAATTGTAACGTCTTCTAGCGGATAAAATATTAATTAATTTCACTCATAACATTAATTTGTTCATTTATTATGAAAATTTACATCGATTATTATTTTATTGCATATTCAACACATTTCCATCAAAAGTGTCACTTCGCATATCTGCGAATTAAGCCATCGATTGATTGATATAGTATATATAACTCTCATATATTGATTGATTATTTATCTATAATTTTGTATGTATTCTTTCACATTTTTTTTCGAAAAAAATATTCTCAGACAATTATAACATGTCATTATCATAGTTGTCAAACATAGTGATTGCCAATATTTTCTAATGTTACCAGAGTCTGAATCCTGAGTCCTGATAGGAATGTCTATTAAGGATCATTAATTATTAGTATTACAAAAGTCCATAAGTTGTATTCGTGGTTTGTTGAGCAAAAACAATTATTTATCTTGATTTAGAACTCGTGAAGTTGCGACTTATGCTTATGATGAGTTATGACTCGATACCTATATAATCTAAAAATGTGTGTACGATTGTTAAGGTTATTATAAATGCAATAGTGAGCGTTTGACTTTTTGTGTACTTTTTTTGAATATATAACATTAAATCATTACAATTAAACCGGATTTGTCTCTAGATTGTACTTTAAAGAGGTCATTTTGAATGAATTTCTCAATTCTTCATTTTTAAAATTTGACAAAAACGACTCGGAAACCATCGATTTTTTGATTCGAACTGTATGAAAATTTAAACAAAAATAGAAAATAATATGAAAAAGATTTTGGCGCAAGAAAATTTGGAAATGTGAAAAAAAAATTTTGGATATTTTTCTAATTATTGAATCGTTTTATTGAAATCGTTTCTTTAAAATTAAATACACCCGTCAAGAGACGCCCACCCAACGTGCGAAGTACACACTTTTTTTTTTTTTTTTTACCTAAAATCGCGCCTCCCGTTCATGGTGGCGTCTGTATCCCCGCCCATGCA
This sequence comes from Stegophylla sp. TES_Ste_2020, assembly GCA_025469315.1. NCBI lineage: Eukaryota > Metazoa > Arthropoda > Insecta > Hemiptera > Aphididae > Stegophylla > Stegophylla sp. TES_Ste_2020. The sequence continues at coordinate 6,305 of JAIPRM010012503.1, read as the reverse complement.
GGGACAGAAGACAGCTTGTGCGAGAATAGTCCATTTCCGTTTCGGCGAACGTCGCGACGACGACGTAAGCACGTGATATTACTAATAACCGTCACCGTTGTATTACAAAGTAAGTTGTCCTAAACGACTCGATTTTAGGTTTCTCGCTGAACCCCCCCCCACCCCGACCGGGGCCGTCGCCGCCACTAACGCGTTTACTACGGTTGCCGCGCACAAGTCATTATACCACCATCCATTGCGTATTATACGTATTATGATAAACGCGCATTTGCATATAACTATATCGTAGTGTGACCGTTAAACAATATTGTTATAATAAATATAATATCATAGGTAATCGACGACGACCTGCAGCAACGCACGCAGCACTTCGCTCACATCACGCTCGTCCATCAATGCTAAATAATTAATTACCACCGTCGACCAATCATCGTTATTAGACCGCCGCCGGCTCTCCCTCCCTCCCCTGCTCAACCTGCACGTCGTTGTCTGGACCATCGATATATTATTATTATTATTATTATTATTATTATTATTGTTATTATTGTTATTGCTGCAGCAGCACTACCCGTAATGAAAATTCATGACGTATTTTATTTTCCGTTCTATCTAATGTCAGCTATTGGGGATACGTTGTCATTAATTATTTTATGCGAATAAACCGATATTAAATACATGTGTGTTTAAGATGGGGTGACCTGTTTTATATCTGTCCCGTATCCTGACAAATTTCTCTCAGGACGCTTTTTGTCCCGTAATTGCAAGTCTGTTCCCCCCCCTATATTAATCCCGTTTTTTTGACTTACTGTTGTTTTAAAATTTTTGAAATTTTTAAAATGAAATTATTGAATGAAATAATGTAAGAATCTAGAAATCTTTTGGATACCATCAGATCAATTATAATCGTAAAATGAATTAAGAAGTTTTTTTTTTTTTAGAAAGTAAAGTATACAATATGCACGAATAAAGGATTTGAAGAAATTTTAAAAAGTATCGATTTACTTTTATTATGTTATTTTATGTTATTCAAAATAATGTTTTTATGTGTTTAAATTTAATCTATAATAAGTAGTTTCAAAATTATACTTTTGTCACGATTCAAAAACACACACACACACACACATACACACATATAATATATATATATATATATATATAAATAATTTTTTTTTATGTTTTTGAATCGTGAAAAAGTATAGTTTTTAAACTACCTATTATATTATTCCTTTATTCGTGTACATTGTATACTTTACTTTCTAAAAAAAAAAAACTTGTTAATTCATTTTACGATTATAATTGATCTAATGGTATCCAAAAGATTTTTACATTTTTACATTATTTCATTTCAAAAATTTCAAAAATTTTAAATCAACAGTACCTAAGTCAAAAAAACGGGATTAATATGGGGGACAGACTTGAAATTACGGGACAAAAAGCAGCACGAGAGAAGTTTGTCAGGACAACAGGACACAGAGCCGAAATAAAGGACAACAATCCTGTATAAAACAGGACGTATGGTCACCCTAGAGTAGACTAATCGGGCCTAGTGATTATACAAATGATGGTTATTATTATTTTTTTTGTTTTTCTACGGAATTTTTTTTTTTTTTTTTTTGTAATGTAGAAATAATTTTTATAAAAAAAGTTTAGACTCGTACGTTATAAAATGTCAGAAATCAAGGGATGGCACTTAAGTAAAGTAATTTTTTAATTTCTCATTAGTTTTCCGGAGTTCATGAGAAGCTATCCAAAAATTTGATTAAAACAATTTCGAAAAAAAAAAAAAACTTAATGTAACTTCAAATATTGGTAAAGAACAACGTGATGAACATTTTAGCAAAAGAAGAATTTTTTATTAACAACTTTTACTACATTTTTCTTCAAAAATTATAGTTTTCCTGCAAACAAATTTTTGGGTAGAAATCTGTATACGCGTTCGTTTTTTATCATTTTTTTTTTTTTTTCCATTCGTGAATAACTCACTCAATACTTTTTTAATAATAAAATAAAAAATCGTCTGAGTGAATATTATTTGTCGTTTTTTTTTTTAAATGTGATACAACCACCGAATGATTCTCCTAGTCCAGATTTTTCCAAAATTAATTTTAAAACGTAAAAATACTTTCAATCAGGTATTATTTACAAAATAAAAAAAAAAAAAAAAAAACTCAGGTCTTAGAATAACGAATATTTGAAAACGGCTTTACTGAAAAAATTTGGCACCCCCTCGAAAAAAAAAAAAAAAAAAAAAACTGAAACGGTGCCCCTGAATTTGAAAAAATTTATTTCGCCACCTGACCTCGTATCGATACTTAATCAAGAAACGTCACAATCGATATTTCGGGTATACTATTATTATATAATATAATATAATGTCTGAGGGAAAGATTAATAGCTTTGAGTAAACGATAATATAGTTTAAAGTTGCATTTAAACCATAATGCGGTAGCCGTTAGGCAACATGTGATGCCGCTAAAACTTTCAATATTAAAAGTTTGGGCGAAGAAAAAAAATCCAAACTCTTTTTGTTGCGGTTTAGTTTATTTAGTTTGTTTTGGCTTCGGAGAGTGAATAGTCGCGCGAATTCATTTTCACGCCATAATATTATAATATCTTATTATTATTCGACGACGTTGAAAAAAAAAAAAAAAAATACAGCAGACAAAAAAAATAAAAAAAAGCAAAAACGAAAAAAAATATTAGTATTGACATTGGTGACTGTGAGAGTTAATTCGACCGTGACTTAACATTTTGAACGGCTGTAACTCAAAAATTGATTCGTCCAAAAATGTCTGGTGGCGCGTCGGCACTTCTAAGTCGTTGAAATACTTAGATTCAAGAAAAAAAAAAAAAAAAAAGTGTGAAGCATTTGACGTGAAGCTATAAGTACGTGTTTAAACCTGGGCACCAGTGGTGTTCACTATGAAATAAAACGAATGATTTCGTAAAACTCAAAATCGATTTTTTTTTAGAAATTTCAGCCTTTAATTTAAAACAAAGTTACATAAAAACAAAGTTAATCCCTTATTACAGAGATTATATAGAGAAATTAATATTCAAAATAATAATAATTGACGTATCTCTTATTCGGTAATAGTTGAGTATAATTTGTTTTTTTTTTTTTTTTTGAAATGTTATTTATTCCCTGTATTCGAATTAATTATTTTCATTTAAATTAAATAAATAAGCTACACCGGACTTGGTAACTAATTTTATAAATAGTGAAAATGTAAATATACAATTTGATTTTTAAAAAAAAAAAAACCAAAAAATAATGAACGGTTAATGGTCACTGATTTAAATGTTATGCTCAATGCTGTGCAATAAGTGCAAAATAATATTACTCAATAAACATTAATCATAATATTATATTTATAAAAACTAAATATCTTATAATGCTAAAACCAAATGCTACAGAGTAATGCCACAGGGAATAAATAGATCATTGAATTTGTCCCTGTAAATCATTTTTTATGTACTTTTTTATCTATGATTTTATGTAAAACAGTTAAAATAATTATCCTTTGTTTGTGGTTGTATTATTTACCAAACGCCTAACTTAAATCTTAAAAATAATATTATATCAGAAATAATTTAATAGTGAACTATAATATCGAAATCCATGGTTAAATAGTAAAATAATGAAATAATTTACCCAATGAGGCACTGGATAAACCTAACACATTGATCACCCCACTTGCCTCACACGTATGCAATTGATTTATTATCATTGCTCATAAATATTATAATATGACATATTATGTTATAATAATATAAGTTTATGAATAATTATGACAATCAATATTTTACATAATATTTTGATATGCAGAGTTCTGCAGATTATTTATTAAGATCAATCATTGAGTTAATATTCATTGATTAATCATTTATCATTGAGTGTATAGACAGAATATATCAATACAATTAATAAAGGTACCAATTCAATAATAATTATTAACCATAGATAGTAAATAAGTATAAATTCAAGCATAAAATATATTGAAATATAATGTAATTAACAAATAAATGATATTAAAATCAACAGTTTCTATTGCTGAAAATCTACACTCGAAAAAAATGAAATACTATTGAAAAAACACGAGTATTTCATGACAGATTTTATTCCCTATATTCTTTATTAAAAAAAAAAAAAAAAAAAAAAACAATAAATACAATAATAATACGTATTACGTTCGTCTGTCGGGTTATTTGAATATTGGAAAAAGTACTTGTGACTCGTGAGACTTAATTCATAATATTATTATTGTCTTTTAAAAGTAGAACAGGGAAATATTTAATCTGTAGTTCGATTCCAGACGAAAACTAAAAAAAACATTCTCCAGCCATACTCTGCAGGTGGTAGTGCTCGTCACCGTGGCTATAGATCAAATCTAAAGCGCGACACCCTAATCCACTTGGGGGTCCGCCCGCAACTCGTTCGTTATCCAATAGGTATTTTTGTTATTTTTTTTTTTTTTCATTTATTACTTTTGTCGAATGCTTTTTTTGTCTCGAGACAATTTTTATTAAAAAAAAAAATAAAAAAAATACGGAAAATAAGTAATAACGCGAGTATTTCAAGTAGTGAATGTGCAGAAAAAGCAAAATCATAAAAAATTTTTATTAAGTCATATTGTTGTACTGTGTACCTGTTGGTGTTGAATTATTAAAAATCTGACGGTAGGAAAAAAAACGTCAAATTCAAAAGTATCTTTGTAATAAAAAATGTGTGTGTTAAGATTTATATTTTTTACTAAAGTTTATCACCGTAGAAAATCGTAAGATTTAACATTTTAGAACATAATATTGTACTTATTTGTGTAGAGACATATTATGATATTTTTGCGGTTCAAATTTTGATTTATCAATAATTACAAACGGAATATTATGAATATTAATATCTCAAGATGAATCACTAATTTCACCGTTATACGGAAAAGTATAGTTAAATTTTTTAATCTTTGCAAACTTCATGTTTCTAATATTATCACATACTATTTTTTGGAATTCCAACTATATAAAACTAAAATTATTTCTTTTAAAAGCACGTATCACAGTTTCTACGGAATAAAAATACATTCTTGTGAAGCTTTTATATTCTTGGGTTCACTTGTAAAGAGCTAATGTAAACAAATAAACTGATTTAGTATAAGAATATGAATTTAATCATCGAGTTCAAAGAATTTCATTTTTTTTTTATAGTGTATCATATTATGCGTATAATTATATAACCTTACTTGATTAAAAGTTTGTACTATTGTTTGATTATTATTTTGATAACGAATTACAATTTCAGCTATCCAACCTTGTGTAATTTGTTTCATACATTATAATTTAACAAGATGATGATAATAAGTATGCCTTACACTTTCTCTTTTTTCAGTTTAATACTGTTTTTTTTTAATTTTTCACTTTAAGGGTTCTTATCTAAAACAAATTATTCATTTAGTAGTTTAGAGATAGCAGTACAATCGCTGGGAAAAGGCCCATAGAAAGTAAAACGCGTATGTCAAAAGGGCTGATAAGAGTTTTGTTCTTATACTGCAGTAAGTGAGTGCGGGTATAAGTGAGTGAGGTCAACAAGTGTAACCGAGCAAAATGTCATCGAGTGTCGCGAGAAAACACAACAATGAATGCAAATGGTGGCGTGGTCACTTGATCTCGGTTCGGGAAAAACAAGAAGAAATATTTTCAAATATAATGCAGTACACAATATGTTACGGGCAATGTAAACATTGCCCGGTCATTGTGAACCAAGAATATTATATTATGTAATATCATTATGCGATTTTTCTAATAAATTTAATTCAATTATGGATTTATTATATTATTATTATATTGATGGTATGAAAAAAAAACATTGACTAATATCATTATTATAACTAATTAATGATTAGTTTTTAATTAATTAACCCTAGATTGCTAACCATTCATCAATTCGACGAACACTGATGATTTTACATCAGTGTTCGTCATTTTTAACATGTTTAGTGAATCCTTTTCTACCTCACATCTATCTTTCATACATATTGTTAAGTATATTTAATGATGAAATAAAAGCCAATATTGCTCTCAGTCAGGGATAAAAAACACTTTGCAATTACAAAAAGGACCAATAGAAGAAGCATTATGTATAAATAAATGAAAAGTTTGTAGCTCCTGTGACAATGAAAAAAAAGGCGTTAGACCTAAAACCAATGTTCTACTTACCAGATACATATTATATGCTTATGCTGCAAAAACCAATTAATAAAATATGCAAATTTTAGTAAAGTTAAATATTTATTTTTAATGTACTTTTTATT
>JAIPRM010012502.1:0-12071 GCA_025469315.1 Stegophylla sp. TES_Ste_2020 | reverse complement strand
AAAAAAATGCAAAATAAAAGTTACATTTTTTAATTCCTTGATGTATGAAATGAACTTTGTGCTTGGAAAGCAATGTTTTCAGACATTTAGAAAAAAATGCAATTTGCATTTAAATCCGTTCCCTAGTTATCACTGCTCATGGAAGATATTACGTCAATGGAGTAAGAATGTACGGGGAATGGGATTATTCCTCCATTGTATTTTTTTTTTTTAAACTTGTATAACGGATATTATGGATATTTGAGTGTGAATTTACATTTATAATCGAGTAACTGATTAAGGAATTTCAATTAACTTTAGACCAATAGAATGGATAATAATTGATACATTTTTAGTAGGAATTTCAATTCATTACCCTCTTTTCTATATTTTATGTAGAAATACTTTTTATTTTTTCACTCCATGACCCTTCAAATATTTTAAAAAATTAGTAAATTCATTGCGTACCGTATTACATACATGCTAATTTTCTGGTTCCCGTTAGTGTCAAAAGTAGGTGAAAAATATATGTGTGGAACAAATCTCAAATTATAATTTCGAAAACACAAGTGAATTCTTTGTTCTATTTTCTGTGTAAAATATTGGAAATGTGTTTCTGACAAAATATAAAAACTAAAATAAATAATTAACATGTGTCGGGTATGTACGCTTGAATATGCGTTAAGAATCACGAAACTAGTATGGGGTCGTTCAGATTATAGTTAATATTCCTACCCTTGACTTATGTTACATTTTTAGTATATTATGATATTTTCCAAAATATATTATTCAAAAGTATAATACACGTTCTAAAACAGTCATAGATGCTTTACATTCATGGAGTCATTCTGTTTTTCTCAATGTATTATACAATAATAAATTCAATTCATTATGCTCTGTTACCTACGTCGACTTTTGAGATAAAATTTTCAATTAAGAAAAGACTGAAAACCTATTTAAAGAATTCAATTAGTGGAGAAAGAAGTAGAAAGGAATAAGATAACATTATAATAGGCTTGGTTTAAAGAACCATCTCAACAAGTTCTTTGTGTCTTGGTAAGCATTCGAGAATCAAGAAAAAATTATCCTTATTTATTTAATTTTATCAATTAAAATAAAAAAAAAATTTTTTTTTGGAATGTAAGGCATAGTAGTAAAATTGTTTTAATACTTATACGAATTCTATTGATATCGTGTAGGTACATCTCGGGTCGTTTACTTTGAAGTTATTTCGTATGTCTTCTCTCCCTCCCCCCCCCTCCCCCAAAATAAAACCTTCTGAAAAAAGCACTGCTCCAGCGTAGACGAATAATAATTGCCTACGCGTTTTGCGTCACACAGATTGCGTATCATTCGGTCATCTCCACTCAGAATTTACGACCACCTCGAGATGGCGTGCTCCAAGAAAACCCTCGCCGTCGTGTTGGTACTGATGATGATCGGATCCGCGGTCGCGGACATGGCCGACGTGGGTATGTGCATCAGGAACTGTGCGCAGTGCAAGAAGATGCTTGGATCGTACTTCGAGGGTCAGCTGTGCGCGGACGCTTGCGTGAAATTCAAGGGCAAGATGATACCGGACTGCGAAAACATTGATTCCGTGTCACCGTTTCTCAACAAAATCGAATAACTCGCCTACATTATAACTATGTAACGATGATGATGATAATAATAATAATAATAATAATATATTAAAATAATATTATTGCTTACAAGCTATACAAGTCATTAATGAAAAAAAAAAAAAACCCATTTTACTTAATCGAGTCGGTACAGCAAGTCCAGAGACGTATATAGATTGGGTGGAGCGAAGCGATGGCGCCGAAAAACGTAGCGACGAATGCCAAAACACGGGCAGAAACTGTTGATAGTCATCAATAGGAAAATAATTAAGAGAACGCTACACCCAATTGATTATCAATAACGTTTTTTTATTCCCATTCTCAGTTTATAATTGGGTATATAACTTGCTGAGTATAAATTACATTTTTTTTTTATATGTAACATAAAAATTTTAAAGTAAAATTATCTTGTATAAACCGAAGTTCTACTCAAAATCGATTTGTTGAAGAAATGGTCTATCGTTTTGTTAAAATGTAAAAATAAATCCGCCATTTCCTACCCGAGGAACGAAGAATACCCATGGGCCACGGTGCGAATTACGTGTTGTTTTCTTTATTTAAAAAAATATATCACTTTAATTTACATATTGGAGAGTAGTACTTACATTTTTTCAGTAAAATCAATGTTTTAAATGGGTTTTCAACTCGTGAGTTTTTGAAACGAGAACAGTTGCTCCGAGAAAAATTTAACACAGGACAAGTAAGGATACCACAATCTATAGTTTATTATATGTATTACTATGTGTGCAGTTTTAAAGTTAATTTTATGGAAAAATTCATTGAGAATAATTTTCCTCCAGTTCACTCTCCTCATAAGCGGCACTTGGCGTTATTTCAAGGTGGGCAAACATTAAATATAAATATAGTAAATCTCTCAAAATTAAATTTCACCCTTTGTTAAATTTTTTCCATTTCACTTTGGGAAATTCTTTTTAGACTCATCAGATCAAATGAAAAAAATGATAATAACTTAAATATTTTTTCTTTTAATATACGTATAGGCCCAAAAATGTGTAGCTATCTATACAGTATACTAATGCGTAATATGCTTTCATTACACTTTAAACACAGTGATTCTTTTAAGATTTTAAAGAAAACAATTTCAATTTGGCTATTAAAAGAGATAAATATAAAAATTCTAATATAACTTTATGTTTGTATATAAATATCATATTTTAATATTTTAGCCATTAACTTTCAATAATATTTAGATTTTAAAAAAGAAATACTTACTGAAATATAAATTATTTTTAATAATCGGAATTACATTTTGATAATAGTATTACAAATATTAATAATTTATTATTGAAATAATGAAATAACGGGTTTAGTAGTTAATTGTTTTAAGGGGGAGGGGGCAAAAGTATAGCTTTGCCCTCTCTATTGATTCTTTGGGGGGTGCAACTGCCCCCTCGTGCACCCCTCAGTTGCCGCTTATGACTCTCCTCACCGACGTTTGCCAAAAAGTTGCTGCAATTATATGGCTGATACTAGTGATGTGGTCCCGTCGTCGAGTATATTATTATGAGACTGAAGGGCGACGAAGCGTACGGGCATGACGTATAAACTTAGGTTTACGGTGAGTATGTGACACATGCAGTCCTATATACACAGACAAACAAGAGTCAACCGGCCTCTCCAGAGTGGTGTGCGTAAAGCATTCCCACCGTTTCAGCAATCCACTCTCTCTTGAATGTAAACCTTATTTTATCTACACATTATGCACGGTCGGTACCCCGTCGACGGCATTCCAGAGAAGGGCAAAGGTTTATTTAAAACTAAAACTGCGAAGTCTGTTTGAAAACACTTTTGCTTCGAAATCGTAACGTTTCATAATACTCGTCGTAACGATTATTTTCTTCGAGTCACAAATGAACATTGGCGCAACTCGGAAAACATTTTTTTGGGGGCTAATATGTTTATTTTATTAATTTACCCCCCTAAAAAGGCATTAACCTTATGTAGTTTTCAAAAATTCTGGGGAGCTATGAGCAGTGTTGAGGGGGCTTAGCTCCCTCAAGCCCCCCTCTAATTGCGCCTATGCAAATGAACTATGTTAATTATTTAGCAAACGAACTATTATATTGATAATAATTTCCAGTTCAATCAGATATTGCAGTCAATTTTACTCGCTCTCATGCGGTGTTAATTTTTCATCATTTTCCCCCTTAACGCAGTAGTTTCCAACCTTTTCTATTCTACGCCCCCTTTTGTAGATTTTCAAAAATCTTGCGCCTCCCTTCTCTTATAAATGAGAAAAAAAAAATGTATTACCTTTTTTTTGTGTACTTTACAAATAAACTAAACAATATTCGGAATGATAACGTTTTTATTGATGATAATAATTATTATAATACATGAATGACAGTAAATAATATAAAGGATTAATCAATGAATGTGAATAACTGTAGGAATAAATTCGTATAAAATAATAACAATAATAATAATAATAAGTTATGTTTAGAGGCTAAACACTGATTTTGATTTATAATGAAAATTAAAAATTTTGCTTTATGATGACAGCTTGCGCCTCCCAAGCAATTTGTTCACGCCTCCCAAGGGGGTCGCGCCCCCCTAGTTGGGAAACACTACCTTAACGTGAAGAATAAGAGTTGAAAAATTACTTATGTTTTATTTCAAAGAGTCTCAACCTATAATACTCTGTCTGTAATATTTAAAATTTTGTTTAAACACGTCGTCATTGTAATTCGGTTGATTATCACATCAACACATAGTATTAACTCTTTTTTTTTCTTCTTGATAATATTATTATGCCTAGTGTTACTGTTTAATTCTAGCATTAGTCATCACTACAATGAGCGTGATTCATATTACCTTCTTGTTATTACTGTTTTATTTTATTTTTGTTAGGCGTAATTCACACAAAACTTATTAGTAAACGAATTAGGTACTACGCGCTATCGTTGTTTATTCTGTATTTACTTATATTATATAATTATTCTTTTAACGTGTATCGTGTTAGTATTTTATCAATGTAAAAATTATCACGTAACGTCATGTTGTCGGTACAAGCCCGAACGTGTTGCTGGTTGAGTACTAAAATAATTTGCACAATTTTTAATAATAGATAACAAAATATTATATTAATATACGAAATTGATTTTACAATACAATGACAAAAGTCACATCCCAAAAGTTTTGAAACGCAAATTTTTGAATCAAGATTCACCTCTAGATGGTACTTTTTAGAGGTCATTTTTCGAAATTCTTAATAGTTTTCTCGGAATTTGGGAAAAATTTGACAAAAAAGACTCAAAAACTATTTTACTTTGTTCCAAATTATGAAAATTTAAATGTATATATATATATATATATATAAATTTTCATAAATAATTAATTTTTTTTTACTTATCTCAGTTGATAGTGAAATATAAAACTAACCGAGTAAAAAAAAATTTTTTTTTTTTTTTTGCTACCATAGCAAACTATATCATTTTTTAGAAGAATTGTCTTGAATAAACTGAAGCTCCATTGAGAAAAGTTTTATTGAAGAAATGATTTGCCGTCTCTTTAAAATTCAGTACACCCACAAGAATATCTCATTTAAGGAGCGAAAAATACCCAAAGTGCGAATATACGTCCTTTTTTGAGATTATAATATTCGTTCAAAAGTTTAACCCAATATCTCTGTAGATCAGAAACTGTAAGTATTTCAGTTTTTTTTTTTTGTTTTTTTTACTCCCTAAAGTAAATGGTACTTTAGGAAGAATCTAACCGAAGTTCACAATAATATTTCCAAGGAAAAGGAAATTTTTCAAGTCCAAATTTATCAAGAAAACCCAGGTTTTTCGGGTTTTTTTTTTTTTTCGATATCTACATACATTTTTATTCCATACCAACTTTTACAAGCTATGATTATTAATAACTTATCAGCTGTGATGTTGCTATGATACATATTTCCGCAAGTAAATATCAGTCGACACCGTTGAGAAAAGTAAAAGCTCTCATATTAAAATATAATCGTGTAAATTTTCTAATTAAGTATTTGGCATTACTCACATAAATTGAGTAATATTCCTTCTAATTTTCGTCAAACTATGGAATGCTTAGGGTATTCTTTAAAAATCCGAATTCAATTCTCTGTCAGTCATATGTTATAATATTATTTATGTCCTCATTGAGAATATATTATAATAATAATTTATGCCTATCGACAGTGTCTAGAGTGAACCGCATTTGCTGTCGCTGGAAAGAAAAGTCAGGAGAATAGACGACTGAGTGAGTGTCTCCAGATATCCTATTAGCGCAGCGCGGTCCAAAGTTTAAGTGTGTTCTCGCGCTCGCTTATTGTGACAAGTTTGAAAAGTCGGTAATTAAGATAGGACTTCACGTCGGTAAAAGTTTTATTATGTACTTTTGTATCTGCCATCATTAAACTGGCATTGTAGCGAAAAACGTTAAATTAAAAGTTAAATTGTGGTGGTGCTCGAGTATAAAATTTTGATATTTTGAAATTAGCACCTTCACATTTTTCAGGAAACCAGAGTCATAGTGTCCGAGTATAATTTATTTAAAATAAATTGTCGGGTGAGATTAAATTACAAAGTTATAAATTTACAACAATCTTTTGTCCGTAGCAAAAAAAAAAGAAAAAAAAAACAAACAAACAAAAGGTTTTCCAAAAAAGTAAACGGAAAACTTCCTTTCCAAGTCATAAATTAATCAGTAGACAAATTTGTTTATCTATGACTTAATAAGTGATAACGAATAACACTTTAAAGTTCAAACTAAAAAACTAATGTATTTATGATTCTGGGCGTAGTGAGAATTAAAGGTTTTCACAAGTTAATTATTTCAAAACAGTAAAGTATATATAGAATATACAGTGGGAACTACATTATCAGAACAGAAAGTATAAATAGTTTTACTTTTAAAAATGACTATTAAAAATTAAATTCAATATAAGTAAAGTAAAGTAAATTTAAGTTCAGTTGAGTATGACACAAACTGTGAAAATAATATAAATAAAAAAATATATTTTTAATGTATTAATATAATATTTTGTTTTACATTAACTTGCACACTATGCAAAATTATTATTATATTTGAGATATTGCATTAATACATAACGTAATACGAGTACATTCATATGAATTTCATTACTATCAGTAATATTATTTCACTTGAAAATTAAAAAAAAAATTACATTTTTTACTACAATCAAAATTTAAAAACTATTTTTTTCTCAAAAAGATTAACATTTTATCAACAAAATCAAATTAACTTATATCAAAGTGATCAAAAATGACTGTAATAAATAAGGTACTTACAGACGTTTGAAAAAGAGTGATTTTTAGTTGGTTATTGGTCAAATAAGCATGGCTTAGTAATATGAATCGATAAAATAGGGAGCTGAGGTAGCTTCAGCAGTCCCATTTTTTTTTTTTTTTCGATTGGTACCTTGCCTCTGATCAAGGGCAAAATTTTCATTATTCAGGGCACGCCGACATCATACTTTTAAAAAAAGTACGTATACCAGGCGCGGATTCAGAGGGGGGCTATAGGTGCTCGGGCACCCCCTGTCACATCAACCACACTACACAAAATTATGTAAAATTATTAACTAACTAAAAATATGATATTTTTTAACGCAATCGCTTGCCACACTTGGGTGAAATTGAAAAGCAATAAAGTGTAGGTAGATAAATTTATTGTAAAAAAAGATGTATATATTTCTCACCATGGGTTTTGTTCGATCAATAAATGGTATTTGTAGGTGTATTAAATTTTAAAGAAACGATAAGTCATTTTAAACTTTAAAGGCGTTTTTGTCAACATTTGAGTAGTTTTTCCAAAATTTTGAATAAATTATTGAGGATTTGAAAAAATTCTGATGCATAAAGTTGCTGGTCGAAACTTATTTATTTATCGAAGCCTCGAGGGCATTAGTACAGTACAGATTTTAATAGTGGATAATACATAATAATACAAGGTAAGAGAGAAACAAAAAAGAAGAAAAAAATAAATAAATAATAACGAAAAAAAATTTTTAAAGAGGAAAAAAAAACGAAACTTAATATTAATTAATACAATTTTTGAATTATAGATTGCAAATTATCGTAGAAAATATCAATGTTGGACATATTATTCGTACATGGACAAGAATTTCTATATGAAAAAATAAAATAAACATAATTCTAAAAACACTAGCTTCTTCACACCACACGGAATATAAAACGTAAAACAAACTGAGTAGATCATTATGGTAAATTAAACAAATGAAGAAGATAATTTATTAAATTTTTATTTTCTAATAGAGATATAAATACATAATTTATTTTACATAGAGATTTATGTTAAGGTGTAATTAGTAGTTAGCTGCTATTAGTATTCGGTTCTATTGTTTGAGCACCCCCTATTTGTAATTTCTGGATTCACATCTGACGTATACCTCATATATTTTGGCGCCACTGGGTCGATGAAAGCAAAACGTAAGTCGATACTAATTCGTAAATTATCGTTCCAAACGCGAGACGGATAAAATATAACACGCGTGTACATTTAAAACGAACGGCCGCCGAGGGCTTTTAACTCGTCGTTTCGATTTCGGTATTATTATCAACAGAACCGCCGCCGCCGCCGCCGCCGTCAATCTTCTCTTCCGGCTTGTCGAGGATTTATGCGAGGCCGATCGTGTAACCCCGTCGGAACAGCAGCAGCAGTAATAATACACCCCGGAAAAATCAATTTACGTCAAACTTTTCATCGCCACTGTATTATATAGGGCATTTAATATAAATCATTAACGACAATCATTCATTTTTTTCGCTCTCGTTGAAATTTCATCGAAAACACTGACCCGAATTTATTGTGTTTTACGATTCCGCCGTTGCTAAGCGCGCGTTTCCTGAGAGTTTACACACAATATATTATTGTACTGTGCACGCAGCGCCGCAACTACAATTGAATCGTTTATTTCAGAAACCCCCAAATGCCAAAAATACGATTTCGCATGTGCAAATTCGAAAATATTTTTTCCCACTTCCCTAGTAAGTGCCCACTTAGCTAAAATTACACTAATATCCGTAAGAGTAAGTAGTCGAGTATTTTTGGTAATTTTTGGGAGTGCTTAAAAAATTGTTTTAAATCCATTTTTATTGATTATTTCAAAAAGTGAAAAAGTTTCTGGGTTTCTGAAATAAGCGATTCAATTATTTTAAGGCCCAGCTGCGAGATAATAATTTTACACGGCTTTTTTATCGTCAAAGGTGTTGACGTGAATGAATAGAGCTTAGACTAACTCCAACCCCGTGACAAAATTCCTGGGGAGGAGTGAAAATACTTGAAGACCGTGAAACATAGAAATAGTTGTTTCAAATAATTTTCATTTTATATTGCTATATTATATTATGTTTATTTGAAAGTAGATTTGTGTAGAATTCGGAAACGTTCACTGAAACAAACACTGAATTCGTTCACGTCCACGTTCAATATAGAAAATGCAATGCCCTTTTACTGTAGACAACAGTGGCAGACAGGAGACGACAGGTATTTTTAGAGAGTTCGTGTATCCACCAACAAAAGGGTCCTATCCACATGCAATTGTTTGAGCATAATATAATATTTAGTTAGAATAAAAATACCTCTTAACTGCTCTTATTTCAGTATTGTGCTAAAACAAACGATAAATTTAAATAACATATCGTTTCAGATTCTGAACTTAGTGTTTTTACAATAATGTTTATTTTTTCATTAACTTTTACTTTCCCCTCCCCCCTCTTTTTTTCTGTTTACACTTTTTTGTATGAATCTACTTGTCCAAAAGTGTCGATTAGTAACTTTTTGAAACCGGATTTGCCTTTAGCCGGTACTTTAAAGAGGTCATTTTTTGATTTTCTCAATTCTTCAATTTTTTGTTTTGTTTTTTAAAAACTACCCGAAATTTGACAAAAAAGACATTAGGAAACCATCATTTTTTGATCCAAACTTTAAGAAAATTTAAATATAGATAAAGAATAATATGAGAAAAATTTTGGCACAAAAAATTTTTGAAAATGTGTAAAAAAAATTTGGACATTTTTCTAACACATTAATTAAAGTTTATTTCTTTTCTTTATTTATTAGATGAAAAAAAAAAAAAAAAAAGGTGAAGTAAAGTTAACTTAAGTTTAGTAAGTTTAAAGTGACTATAAACATAAATTTTTATAATGATTATGCGTAGAATTACAATTTCTTCCCTCGAGAAAACTGCCCCCGGTAAGAGAACGTCGGATTACCTTAACTGGATAGCGGATACAAATATTCATGTCTCAGTGTAGTTAGGGTTCGGAAATGCACACCCCAACCCCATACTGGCGGTACGCTTGACGGCACTTGCCCGTGAACGATTCTCGGGAATCGAAAAGAAATTTTTCACTACAATATTCCCAGCGGAAGTCAGTATTACAATAATAAAATCGGCTTACGTATTTTTATTCCCGTCACTATTCTCTTCCCCACCGCACGTTTTTTCCCTACTCTAGTTTTAGTTTTCGTTTTGCGCTCCCCCCCCCCTCCCACCCTGTGTCATTGCTGCACATACCGCCTGGCTTTTTCTATCATAAAGACAATATAATATGTATAATATTCGTCGATTGTGTTTCACACATTTTAAATTTTGAGTGGAACAAAGTAACTATTGCTTTTATAAAATTATGATTACTATCTTTTAGTTTTTTTTTTTTTTTTTTTTCGGAAACAAGTTTTCGTACAGGAATATTTGTTCAAAAATTTCATACGTAACTTTTTAGATCAGAAATTGCATCCTCATGGAATTTTGAAAATTCTGAGATCGCTTTTCAAAATTACTCAATACTTTTCTAAAAACAAGGAAAAACTATTGAACGATTAAAAGAACAAATGGCAAAATACGTCCATAGGTTATCGAAAATTTCATGAAATCGATTTTAATCATTTCGCCATAACTTTAAAACTACACGAACCAGCAACTTGAAAATTTCACCCATTATTAATAATATTGTGATACATATTATGAAAAATAATTAAAAAAAAAAAAAATTCAAACAAAATATATTTGGTAATATATGCTTTATGATAACGTATACTTTTGGTATAGGTATATAATTTTGGAATTATCTTGTGTTTTTTAATGTTTTATCGTATTTTTGATGTTATTAGCTAAAAATTTAATCTCACTCACACATACGTATTATGTCTAATGAACATAAAAACGCCTCTTAAATCTTAAATCAACTTTTAATTTTATATTATGTTTGAAGTTATAATTTGAATTAAATTGATAATTTTCAGGTAAATTGTGACTTTTCTTTAATCAAAACCTTAAAACTTTTAAGGATAAATGAATAATATTTTGTTACGACTTAGATTATTCAAATATTGACATACTTATTTTTCTTATTACTACGTAAAATATTAAATTTATTGTTTTTAAAGCAGGAAATATCAGTTGTATACTAGATTACTATGTACGTTTAAACTTCTATTTTTAATTATAAAATATTAATATTTCAAAACACGTTAAAATTTATCATTTAAACGAATAATGAAATGTACACGGATATTCAGTCACAATTATTAAACATAATCATTGTACACATACTCATGATTATTTAACTTTTCATTTTTAATTCAATGTACCCACTAAGAGTATCCAACGCGAGGAGCAAAGAATGTCTGGCTTTTTTTGTTGTCAAAACGATTATTTTTGTGCTTTTAGAGATTTTAAGCCGGGGTGAAGATCTTTCATCTACAAAACAAAATGGCATACAGATTAGTCGGATGAATAATTTTTTATACTTGCGTCCATTGTTAGAAATTAGGGTCAAACGCGACTGTTATGACAGATTTCTTTTCATTATTCTTTCGCCGTAACATCAATTATAATTTTTTACTTTAAGGGAAGCATATATTTTAATATAAGCATTCTTACATACGAATTTACTCGTGTATTTAATATTATTAATTATATTAAAATATTTATAATACAATTTTACGAATGTTTAATATACTCTTAATTTAATACGTTTACTGTGTATTTTCAAAATATTCAGAGTACATAACTCGAATAGACTTATCATTTTTTAAAAACTATTTCGATCATAAGCAAAAAAAAAAAAAAACGAGAAAGAAATAGTTTAGTAATATTGGTATGTACTCGAATGAGAATTCAAAACATTATTACAGAGACTTGATTAAAAAAAAATTGTATTTTACGTTAAATATAAACATTGTCATCAATTTTTGTTTTACTTTAAACGTTTGAAATCAATTAACTGACTTTATTTTTTGAGTTCATACGCGAGTTCCGTTAGTAATATACACGACTGCTCAAATATTATATTATTACATTGCAGGTTATAATATTAAGGTGCGTCCACACTAGCGTAACAAAACGTCGAACATGTGTTCGCGAACAAAGTTCATGTGTAACAAATCGACGAACTTGTAACATTCTAACGAACAAACCTGCGATCCGCTAGTTGTCGGTAT
>JAIPRM010012501.1:0-12071 GCA_025469315.1 Stegophylla sp. TES_Ste_2020 | reverse complement strand
TAAATTTTACGGAAATTTTGGTAATTGCGTATTTTGCCGTTTTTTGTTAATTTTTCGACAGTTTTCCCCCATTATTGGAAAAAGTATTGAGAAATTGGAAAAATGACCTTTCTAAAGTACCATCTGGGTGTAATTCCGGTTCTATAGAGATACTGATCGAAACTTTCGGACAAGTATTTCGAAAAAGTGTTCACAGAAAGAGAAAAAATAAAAAAATAAAAATAAATTAACATCATTGTAAAATCATAAGCTTCTTCACTTCATTCAGAATCTAAAATACGAGTAGATATATTTTAACTTTACAAAATTAATTGATTGTTAAATTTCCTGATCATGCGGGTCTATCATATTTATCAGAACTTAGAGGAATGGATATTTTTTTTAATATTCATTGATACCCTAAGAGTCAAAGGGATGTATTGGAAATTTTTTGAAAAATGGGACATTTTAGTGTCCCGAAGAGATTTGTCGGGACAACGGGACCTCTAGTTAAAATACGAGACGTTCCCGTATTATACGGGACGTCTGGCAATCCTAATATAATGACAAATATAAAATAAATCCTCATTATAATTTTCATTTAGTTTTGTATCTCCCTCCTCGATTATTACTTGTTAAAAAGTAATTAAACTTTAAAGTGATTAAAGAGTAATTAAACAATGATTAAAATATATCATATAATATATTATGTAGGTAGGACGTATTCAATAATGAAAAAGGAAAAATAAAAGAAATGTCATTTCTACAAATGTATATAATAATTCACAATATAAAATATAAATATTTGATTTTTGTCAAATTTGAGTAAAACTCACTTGTTCTATTATAACACATTGTAAATATGTTTAAGTTATACCTATCTATGTATTTATATGATGAGCTATAAAAAATAAAATAGTTCAATAATAAGGTTATATTAAGCTGATTAAAAATTTGACCTTTTTTTTTTTTTCATTTACTGATTTAATTATTTTTATCAGATTGAGTAACGAGAAGAAAAAGCTGGTTAGTAAGTGTAGATAGATATTATGTTGAATTTTACAGAACTGATAAATCATTATTATTCAATAAAATAATTTTAAGCTTCTTGGTTAATTAGTCAACATAATAATTGTCAGTTTTATTTTTATTATTTTAATAATATGTGTTAAAGCTCCAAATGCCAACCAAAACGGTAAAACGTCGCTTGGCGTAAAAAACTTGCTATGTGCGAAAAATCCCAAAATTGCATTTTGACCTATTCAGAAAAAACTACGCCATCTAGTGACAAATATTTCAATATTCTAGTTATAACAGAAATATTTTTATTCTTCAAAACAAAATGAACCTCCTTTGTGAGCCATATTACACATAAATTGTCTCATGTACATAGAGGAGGTTTGTCATACTGTTAGTTGGTGTGAAATATGCACATTGGAGGTAAATCAGCTGGTTTGGAATACGAGGGAAAATACAGAAATTTATTTCATAGTCCTTTCTATTATTATCATGTACCAATATTAAAATATTTATTTAATTTTGTAAACTACTGTCTTTCTAACTTATTATATTTCAAAAAAAAAGATGATTGTAAAAAGTGACAAAATATTGTCACAGTGACTTTTAATACTATTTAATATACTAGTCACCATTAAATCACTCGATTTACTCAATGAATTTTTAAGTTACTCACTTGTCATCATCGGCCTATGTCACCAAATTTTAAATTTAATGGTATCAAAATGTTTTTATATTTACTGATAACCCATATTATCATCGTTTTTTTTTTTTTTTTTAGTAGTTCTGGTTATTATCACAGAATAGATGTGTTATTATCATTGAACAATATGCTACCATTATAATTATTTATTAATCTCATTGTTCTCAATTTTTCACTTTACTGAATTCACTTTTCAGATTCAGACAATCCGCGACTTAATCATCATTAATCATCGAAAAGATAAACTATTTAACAGGTTCTCTCTCGTTGGGTGATTACAGTCCATTCACTTTAAGTTCACGTTAATTATAAATATTATAAATTTTCCACAGTTGTGATAGGTATTAGGTAAAAATTCAAATTTATATTAATTGAATGCTTTTTAAATATATCGCTGTTACGTATTACACGTCACTACGTATATATCAAGTTTATCTTCCACTAAATTTCTTTTTTTCTTTTTTTTTTTTGCAATTTGTTAGGTACCTTATGAACCGGGGCTGCTGAGCAGTGATTTTTCGATGGTTTTAGTGTGTGTACAAAAAATAATTAGAAAAAAATAAAATACAGAGTTATGAGTACTGAACTTCCGTCTCCGGTGGACGTCTCAATTATTGGCAACACCGCAGCCGGTGAGAAAATACCGTTGGTCAATAACCGTCAACGGATTACTGACTATTTCACTCGCATATTTGGCCAATCTAGTGCTGGCTCGGATGGAACATCCAAAGATGGTTACGTCGAGTTTGGAAATATTGGAGAGGCGACCAGTGGTCGCACGCTTGGACTGTTTGCCGGAGTGTTTGCTCCCGTCTGTTTGTCAATGTTCAGTGCTATGTTATTTCTGCGAGTGGGTATGCGTTCATGTTTGAATATTATTTATTTATTTTTTTTTGTTAAATATTACAATTAATTATACATTGATATAAAACATTGGTTAACACCCCTATTTATTTTTTAGGATTCATCGTCGGTAATGCTGGCCTCATAGAAACACTTTTGCAATTTGTCATTGCTTATACAATAATTGTTTTTACTGTTATGTCTGTGTGTGCTATATCAACAAATGGTGCTATTGAAGGAGGTGGTGCTTATTGTATCCTTAATCATTATTTCTTATTACCTATTTTTTTTTTTTTTTTTAATTCAAATGTTTTTGTTGTTACATTATTTTTCTTTGAATTATTTCCTTATGATTATTAACAGTTATGATTAGTAGAACACTAGGTCCAGAACTCGGAGGATCTATAGGGACGTTGTTTTTTTTAGCAAATATTGTTAGCAGTGCTTTATGTCTTACGGGTTGTGTAGAAGGACTAATCGACAATTTTGGAGATCACGGTAAACTTTAATGAATAATACTTTTAATAGATGATAATAGTAGTAGTTCTCACTACCTTTTTAATTTATTCTACATTATTAAAAATATTTATCCTACTTAATATAAATATATGATGGTGATTAATATTTTTTAATTTTTTTTTGAATTTTATCTTATGATGTATGATAAAATTTAAAAATTTTAGGTCATTTATATAATTTTCAATCGAGTCATAAATGCTCAATTTATATTTTTAGATAACAAACTATCACTTAATGTACTTGTTAAGTAAAATGGTATATAATCATTCATTGAAGTTTTTGGATATGATTTTGTCACATCCACCATTTAAAGAATGTTTGGCTTTTAAATTTATTTTATAGAATGGGATTCTAAAAAAAGATTTTGAAAATTGCAAAATAAGTTCCATCTAATTATATTATTTTGTATGAAACTTACATTAAAATTATAATATTGCATTTATTTCAGGTTATTTAATGTCGGAAGGAAAATCTATTTTAGCTGATAGTTTTTGGTGGAGATTTATTTATACTTCATTATTAAATTTAATAAATTTAATCATTTGTTTAATTGGTGCATCATTATTTGCAAAAACTACTGTTATTATATTTGCTATAGTCGTGATATGCTTACTATCATCAGTCATAAGTTTTTTTCTTAAACATGCTACTCGAGTAAGGAAGACTTAGTACTAAGTAATAAATTTATTTAATTTATACAAAAAAGATGAATTATTTTTAAAGGTTCCAGTGCTATTAGACAGTAATAATCAAACATTGAATTATACAGGATTAAGTCTGACAACTTTATCTGAAAACTTGTATCCTAATTTTGGTAAAGACTACACATCAGGCGATATTGATGTAACTTTTTCATCAGCATTTGGTGTACTTTTCTGTGGTGTGACTGGAATTTTAGCTGGAGCTAATATGTCTGGTAAATTGAAATTATATTTTTTGTTATTGATTTTGAATTGTATTTATATGTCTTATAAATATTTACAATTTAGGAAATTTAAAGAATCCATCACATAGCATACCTCGAGGAACACTTGGCGGAGTACTGTTTACTTTTACATCTTATGTTACATTGGCTATTCTAGTTGCTGCTACATGTTCACGAGAGTTACTTCAACAAGACTATGTGTTCCTGCAGCCTATTAATATTTGGCCCCCTTTTATTGCTATTGGTATCATGACATCAACATTTTCAGCTAGCCTTAGTTGTTTGATTGGATCTAGTAGAGTGCTCGAAGCATTAGCAAAAGATTGTATTTATGGTAAGACTTGAATTTAATTTCTAATTGATTATTTGAAGTTTTCCTATTTTTAAAACGCTTGTTTGGATAATTGTATACAAACATACAGTCAGGGTTGGGCAAAATATTTTTAAAAAAAAAATCATGATACATGCATTTAGTGTATACCTAGATACAAAATACATTGTGAATGTAAAAAAGATATAAGATACATTTATACATTGATACTTTTTTCATCCAATTGAATTTTATTAACTTTTAAATGTAAAAGGTCTATACAATATACTGTACTGTCCATACTCTATAGTAGGTGAATTTAAATGTTATACCGTAAATGTCAATAAAAATGTTTGGTTGGGGAAGCAAAACATTTTTTCATTATCAGTTAAACCGGTTTATGTGTTGGCTAAATAGGTAGTCAGGATTCGGTGAAGAGGGGCCTATATTATTATATTATGGAACTATATTATTATATAATGCACATATTTTATTTTCAGGTCGCTTATTGAATTTTGTAAATTATGGAGTTTGGCATTCAAATCCTCTTGCCGCTGTTATTTTTTCATGGTTATTAGTGCAAATAATTTTATTTATTGGATCGCTTAACGTTATTGCTCAGTTAAATTCTATTTTATTTTTATTGGCATATGTAGCACTGAATTTAACTTGCCTCGGTTTGGATCTTACTTCAGCTCCTAATTTTAGGTACATAAGTATATTTTAAATTAACCACACTTATATGTTGTTTAGTATCTATTTCAATTAATATGTTGAAGTAGTTAATGTTAAAAATAATTCATGATTAATTTTATAATCAGGCCGTCTTTCAAGTATTTCTCTTCGTGGACCTGTTTCTTTGGATTAATGGGAAGTGTTATTATGATGTTTGTCATTAATCCATTTTATGCCTCAACAAGTTTTGGTTTGTGCTTGTTGCTTATACTTTTACTGCACTTCTTTTCTCCATGCCAGGCTACAGAGTGGGGATCAATATCTCAAGCTTTAATATTTCACCAGGTAAAATATATTTATTTTTGTCTAGCTGTTCTTACATTAAATATTTTAAAATATTATCGGTTAAAATATGTTTTCCTTTATAGGTGCGTAAGTATTTATTATTATTAGATCCAAGAAAAAATCACATAAAATTTTGGAGACCTCAAATGTTGCTTATGGTTGCTAATCCTCGGTCATCTTGTCCGACTATAACTTTTATTAATGATCTGAAAAAAAGTGGTTTATTTGTATTGGGTCATGTTAAAGTTGGCATACCAGAAAAGCATTTAGATTATACTGACAAGAATATATCAGCTTGGCTAGCCCTCATTGATCATGTGAAAGTAATTAATAAGTACATTAAAAAATTATCTATTGTATTACTTTTATTAAAATATATTACTATTTATTACATTAGGTAAAAGCTTTTGCTGAACTGACTGTGGCCAATAGTGTAAGAGAAGGGTTACATCATCTTATAAGGTTATCAGGCATGGGAGCAATGAAACCAAATACTGTTGTATTTGGATTTTATGACAACAAATTACCTCTTGACTATTTTACAAGGTAAATCAATTTATCGCCTATATATAATCGATAGTATAGTAGTAATAATAAAATTTATATGTAATAATCAGTGCTAAATACTGTTTAAAAAAACTAGCGTTAAATTAATTTTAAATTGTTTATTTGTTTAGGTTGGATTCAGTTTATAAAACTAATTCATTCCAAGGAGTATCAGCTATTGATGAAAAGTTCACTCTGAGATTACCTAATGGGGAAAAATATTTATCTGGATCAGAATATGTTTCAATGATCTGTGACGTTTATTTTATGCAGAAAAATGTATGCATTTGTCGAAATTTCGAACTGTTTAATAAGACTGAAATCTCCAAGTATGGCTTTCTGATTATTTTATGATTATAATAAAATTTATTTTCTACAATTTTGTTTGAATAGAAACATCAAGTATAAGTATATTGACGTTTGGCCTGTTAACTTCCTCGAATTATCAATGAACGATGCATATGACACTACCAGCTTGTTTATGCTACAATTATCATGTATTATTAAAATGATTGCTGTGTATAAAAAACTTACATTGAGAGTACATTTACTCAATACTATTGATATTCAAAAGCAAAGAGTACAACTGAAACAATTGTTGTCAACTCTTCGTATTAAAGCTATGATTCATGAAGTAAGCTTATAGAAGTTAAGAAAATTTTGTTTGTTTTTAATTTTGTCTAATAATTCATTGCATTCAATATACATTTTTTTTTTTTTTTTTTTTTATCATTAAAATTCGGTTTTACAAATAATTAATTTAGTAAACCAAATGAAGTGTATATTTTATTCACTTGTATAAAATTCCACATTACATATAAATTTTATATTTTAACTTTCGATACATTTTCCAAGAACTGACAACATATAAGATAGCTGTGTCATTATTACAACATAAAAATATTATTAAGTATCAATGTTAAGAGGATAATGTTAACTACCTAAATTTTGATATTAATAATCCAAATAAAATATTGTACAATTAATCAATATAATAATAATCAAATATATCTTTGCATATTAAGATAAAATAATATGTCAATTCACGAGTTTATACATTTTTAGATCATATGGTAAATAATATAAGGTTTTTTTATTTATATTGTAATCAGGTATAAAATAGCACATAATTATGGAAAAATAATCAATTTAACCAATGATAGTTTTGTCATTGACTTAAATATTATATTACCAAAACCCTAAGTTAAAAAAAAAAAAAAAAAAAAATAGCTATAGAGATATCAATAAATTGTAATATCTTGAATAGCCTTATTAATTTATATTTTTATTTATTAGGTTACAGAATGGTCTCAAGTTGATGTAACAGCCTTAAATCAAGATACAAATACAGTATACATTCGCGAGTAATTATTCATTTTACTTTTATTTATATATAATAATATTTTGTATTTAAAAATTATTTTGTTATAGGGTGAATCAACTAATTAGAAACCAGTCGGTTGAAACTGCTATTTGTTTTGTTTATTTACCATTGCCAAAAGAATTGCGAGGGTCTGATTTACAAAACAATTGTTATTTAAACACTCTTACCGATTTGACTGATGATCTGCCACCTACAGTTCTTGTTCATGGTGTGAGTGTTGTTACATCCACAACCTTATAAATCTCAATAAACCTTACCTAATGAATATTTTTAAAATATATTCAATTTTTTATTGTTGCACCATTTATATTAAAATTTCAATTTAACACGATTAAATGCTATTTATTCAGACATTGAAAAAAATGTTTTATACAATTTTATATTCTATTCATTTTTATTATAGTCTATATATTTTTATAAATATTGTATATTAAAAAATGTGATACTATTTAAAAAAATAAATAATATTATATAGCGTGAACTTGTATAAATCATTATATTATTCTCCAATGATATGAACTCCAAAGTAGTTTTTGAATTAGTTCTTTTTGAATATACCTCAATGTTGGTGCTACATTTATATACAACTCGGAGGTAATCTTAATCATGATTAAACATTCTATATATTTATTTTCTTCATTGTATTATGATAAAATATTATTGGAAATACCTATATTATGCAGAGAAATGGTATGCATGAAGCAGTGGTATGTAAAGTATGACTCGATATTTCAGTGAATCTTATGGTAATGTAAATAAAGGTTTCCGTACATTATTTCTTACTACTAAAGTTGGCAATTTAATTATTGCATTAATTTACTTCGAATGATTTCAATATAGGTGAAATTATATTTTAGTATTTGGTAATAGTGTATTAATACTAAAATTCAGTACAATTATAAAAAGCCTCACCATGGGTATTCTTTTCACTCCTTGGGAAGGATTTGGCGGCAGTGTTAAATTTTAAAGAAACGATAAACCGTTTGTTCAATAAAACAATTCTGAGAGGAGTTTCAGTTTACATGAGACAATTTTACACACACTTAAACTACATTACTTTACATACTTCACAGCATGGGTTTTCTTCATTCTTTTGTCGAAACTTGTTGGGTGTGTTAAATTTTAAAATAACAATAAATCATTTTTTGAACAAAATGTTTCTGAGTGAAGCTACAGTTTATACAAGACAATTTAGAAAAAAAAATTAAAAGTTTTCCTACTCAAAACTAAATAGGTTCAAATTTTAGAAAAGGAATAAAAAATGTTTGATAAAAGAAAAAATAACAAAAAATATAAATTCACTTATTAAAAAGTGTCTTTCGTCAAAATATTTTTAATATCATTGTCTATCTATATTTAAATTTTCATAGAGTTCGAAATTTTTTTTTTTTAAAAAAAAAGAAAGATTTACAGGCCTTTTTGTCAAATTTCGGGTAGTTTTCCCAAATTTTGGAAAACTATTTGAGAATTTCAAAAAATTAATTCTTTAAAGTGTAATTTAGAACTGAATTATGATTCATAAAGTTGCTGGTCAAAACTCTCGGACTAGTATATCTATATAAAAACTGGACTGTTATCTACTCAATAATAATAAAGTACAGTAGAGTCTAGCTGATCCGGTCATCGCTAGTCCGGGTATCCGGATAATCAAGACAATTTTATTTCGCACTTTAGTTTTTTATGTATGTATACATATACGTAAATATTTTATCATTAAAAATGATTCATGTCAATGTCAATTGTAAAAAAATCTATATTGTGAAATTTAAATTGTGGTAGAATTTTTAATGTTTCGATAATAATAACATTTTATAATACTCAATATAACTGATTAATAATTATGCTAAATATCTGTTAATACTTATATGTGGGGTGGTCTTCATTGTTTCTTATTTGTTCAATACAAACATGGGATTGTACAAAAGAATAATAAAAATATAAACCAATTTATCTAGTGAGGTTAGGCTAGCTACTATGAAGGTATAAAGTACTATTGACACAGATGTGAAAATATGTTAATTTCAGTTTATATATAACATTATGTGTATGCATTTTAATAACATATACATTTGTGGCTACACATTTGAACCCATTACAGCAGTGTTTCCCAACATTCTTGGTATTACGGACCACTTTGAGGATTTTCGATATGTCTCATGGATCATCTCACTTTCAGATTTTTTTCACAGATTTTTAGAACAAATAAAAATACTGATACTCCTTACTGTAATATTGTAGTTAAATTTGAAATGAAAGTTAAATACTAAACAATTTGTATTTAATTATATTTTGTTATAATTTTCATAATTAATATATATATATATATAAATTATACAAGGTGATTTTTAAAAACGTCCTCAACCCTACTTTTGGTATAAAAATGCAAAAATTGGAATTTCTTTTCCAAATGTTCAAGTCACTATAAAAGCGTTTTAATAACTCATTTTTTCCATGTCACCAATTAAGGATGTCCTGTAAAGATACAAACTTTTGTTTTTCAAATGGAATTTTATTCCGGTTATTTTTCTATGGATTTTGATATATTGAAATCAAAATTTGAACGAGTAGTTTTTGAAATATTAAAATGTAAATATTAAGGATAATAGTGTTCTGGACACATTATATTTGGTTAATTAGGTACCCAAGTAGTTCATCAATTAATTAGTTAGTTTACTTATATTTTCTACTGCATTAAAACTAAATGTTTCAACGAAATATTAATTGATTTATTATTTTTTTTCATTATTATTAGTTTATAATTTACTCTATTATTCGCTCAACTTATGGGATGCCTAGGCTCACAGCAGACGGTAGAAAAGAAAACAAATTAAAATTTAAAAATACAAAGGATCTTATTAAGGGTATTTTCATGGTTGATTGTATTTTTTAAGGGCATTTTTAGTTGTTTTTCAGAGCATTTTTCGATGATTTTTAGTGCATTTAAATCCGGGCCTTAGTTATGATAGGGGTCGGATTTCAATGCAAAATGCATATTTTTTTGGACGTTCCTAGGAAATGCTTTCAAATTACAAAATTTGTTTCATGTGACAGAGACCTCAAAACTAAAACTTTTATTTTGCATTATTTTGTATATTTCGATATTTTTTCATTTTTAGGGCATATTTCAGAATTTTTCAGTCTTTTTATTCGTTTTAATGCATATTTGAACAGCAACCCTTCAATTTCAATTTATAATATCTGTACATTATACAAGTCAATAATTTAAATTTAGCTAATTAAAAATATTATTATTCGTGTTTTTTGGTTTTTTCCTTCACAATACCAATAAATCTCTCTGTAATTGCTATGAAGTTTGAATCTTATCTTTACTTATGGTCACCTGGACTCGAAAGACGGCAAATAGTAAAATAAATTAAAATATTAAAATGTATAGGACCTTTTTTCAGTACTTTTTCGCAATAAAATGCATTTTTAAGGGCATTTTCAAGAGAAAATACATTTTTTAAGGGCATTTTTGGTTGTTTTTCAGAGCATTTTTCGATGATTTTTAGTGCATTTAGATCCGGGCTTTAATTATGATAATATTACTGTTATACATATTTATCCCGTAATAATAATAATAATAATAATAATAATAATAATAATAATTATAATAATGCGACGTTGTAAATCACATGATTTATGAATCTTAAAGTGATCGACGCCGAGTATCCGCGAGCTCCTCGGCGTCGACCCGTGTGACCCACGCACGCCCGTCGTCGTCGTCGTCGATCACGATCAATAATAATTGTTATTACGGGGGGGGGGGTATACGTACAAAGACACGAGGACCGATGCATTTTTTTTTTTTTTTTTTTTAATTTGAAACAGATACCGTTCACCGAACCTAACGCGCAGACGAGAAGAAACACAATGGCCGTGTCGTTTTGGGCGCGAACGACGAACGCGCCTAAATCGTAGGCACCGCCGAGAAGGATAGATTGATCGGTACGCGCAAAACGATCGGCGGTCGCGTAATTAATTATGTTTATTTTCCCACCCCTCCTCCCCATCACAACACCCCGCATGATGTTGTCATTAACAATGCCCCGCGATCGCTGTTGTACTTTATCGTCGTCGATTTAAATATAATATAATAATTATTATATCCAATGTATATTTTTACACACCTACGCGGCGCGTGACAAGATTTTGTCCGCAGATAATAATAATAGTGCTTGCTAAACTATTAAATAAACCGGTTCGGAAATTATCTTTTTGGACGCCGCATAATTTTGAAAAAAAAAAAAAAAAAAATGGTTCATTCTCACCGTATTCATTAAACGTAAACAGCATACGACACGTGTTCCGACATTTTTTTTTTTATCAAAAAGAGATGTATTACCGAAATGCAATAAGAGAGAAATAAGAATCCTGGGGGGGGGGAGAGATCTATCCCCCTTGAGAATGCATCCATGTTCTCCTGGTTTGGTCGAAATTCCAACTGATCTGATGAATCATGAAAACCATTCACTATCCGTTTTTCCCGATTATCGGACGTTTTCCCGAAAGACCATTTCACGAAAGCCAAAATCCCGAATCCATTTTTTCCGAAAACCTTTTTCACGAATGGTATTATTCACAAAAATCCCGAATGATCATTTTCCCGAAAATTTTTTTCACGAATGGTATTATTCCCGAAAATATTTTTTTTTTTTACTATTAAAAAGCCGGACATACTTCGCACGACGGGTGGTATTCTCTTGACGGGCGTATTAAATTTTAAAGAAACGATAAATCATTTCTTCAGTAAAACGATTCTGAAAGAAAGAAGTTAATAATGTAAGAAAAAAAAAAAATTTCGAAAAAGTTCCAAAATTTTTTT
>JAIPRM010012500.1:0-12072 GCA_025469315.1 Stegophylla sp. TES_Ste_2020 | reverse complement strand
TTTAAAATTTTTATATTTAAATATAAGTGTTGATTATTTATCAAACTTTAAACAGGATTTATCGAAGAACCAAAACGTAGATTCTACAAGGATTTATCATTAGTCATAGGGTAGTAAAATTATTTTTATATATATTATTATATATCACGTCTTTTGTCTTTTACTGTCATCACATTATAATATTTAATTATATTAGGAAACTATGTGTACGAAAACTAGGTACGAAAAAAATTCGTCATTCAGAAAGAACATAGGTGTTGCATTGCTTTTAATAGACAATTTTATTATTCTATTACCTTCTTGTTATTTTCTTAAAAAATTAATTGGTATAAACGATTTATACTGATTTAATTTCTGGCACTGCTGCATTTACATAAGATTAATTTTAAACATGTATTCAGAAATCAATGAAAGTTATAAAAAATAAAACAAATATTATAATAAATAAATGTTGCTGGGTAATCAGGATTGCCCAAAATATTTGAACTTTTAAAACGTCAATATTATTTAAATAATAAAACAGAAACTTAAATACTACTGTGAAAAAAATATTGATTCATAAAATAAATTCATCATCGGTGGCTCATCAACCTTTGGAAAATATCATTAAAATAATATCTACACTACCATAATATTATGAAAACGTCCACATGTCAACATTAGAAATTTGTATCCAATAAGTAGCACTCACACAAACTGTTTACATGGTTGCTGCGAGTATTATATTTCATTTGCATTATTGACTCATAAGATTAATCAAATATTACTGCACAGTTTTAAATTAAACTTTTTAAAATACATAATATATACAAAAATAACAAAGAAGAATTCTATTCATATTTTGCGGTACTTGTTTTTGAGTTTTCTGCTATATAAGAAAACGTATTTACCTACATCTCTCAACAACGAATATTTTACAGATCATAAGTAATTTATATATCACTGCTATTTTTTTTTTTTTTTTTAAATGCCCCTAGTAGTTACTTTCCATCATTTGTTACATTTCAATAAAACTTAATATATATTTGATAGTTTTATAAATAAAAATAAAAAAAAAACACAGTTTTTGCTTTTATTATTAATATAATTTTGATTGACGTTTTATAATAATTGCGAATTTCAATTTCTATAATATATATAATACACGTTTGTGTTAATACTAAATTAATTATACATTTTCAGGACTGGATATAAGAGAGGGGTGAACCGAGGCACTTGCCCATGATGTTTTAGTCGAGTAGTGCCAAAGTACTAAGTAATAAGCGGATATGTTAATAGTTTGTATTCATTATATAATAGTATTTTAACACAAATTACAATTTTTATTTAACTTTGGTTCTGAAAACTTCTATTTCCCATAGCTTATCTCATTTTTATTTTTTTTTGAATTTATAAAATTATTTTGAATATTAGCATTAAAAAATTTTTATTGTAAAACTTATAAGTCAAGCAACAATTTTTACTTTTACGCTTGTATTTAATATTCATATTTCCTGATCTATAAAGTATCAACGATTTTTCTTTTTTTTTTTCTTGAGAATAACTGGTACTTAAATGTAACCGTGATATAAAAGAGGGGAGAGGGCTCGATTGTGAAAGGGCGCTAATGTTATACTTTGCCTTGGGTAAAAAATATGCTAAATATGCTAGATCCGGCACTGTATTTAAATAATTTTAATAGATTTATTGATTTATTATTTAAAGAAAAATGATTTTCATTTCTTAAAAGTCACTCCACATTATATACAGACGTTTCACATTATTAATTTATAAAAATTTAAGTTCACTTAGTTCAATTTTCACTCTTTCGTTATAAACATACAGGAACTAGACGTATGATAGACGTAATATAGAGAAACCGTAACAAAGTGTTCACCGGTAAGAACGCTGCAATTGCAGCTGCTGCAGATGTAGTAGTCCAAAACAAGTGCGGGGAAGGGGAAAAAACGAGAGTCGGTTACGTCTGAAGGGACCGCATTGTGGCAAAAGCTGACGCGACTGACGGTGAAGAGAGAAGCGAGGGTTATAACCGCATATAATAGGCGCGACAGCGGCGCGCGTGTATTTTTTCCTCTCGTGCAATCTGTGTGTGTGTCTCCCTGCGCCAAGCAGTGATCTAAAAGTGGATATTCCATTTGCATAATTTTTCGAGAGAACAACCCGTATCAGAGAGCAATAAACAACTGCCGGGGTGGGTGCAGACGATTTTTATATAATATGCAGTCTCATTCTCGGTCGCGTCTCACCCGCCCGAATAGTAATAAATAGTAGTTTGTACTTGGCGTATTAATGCGATTGCCTTTTCTCTCTTCTCTTTCTCTCTCTCTCTTTCCTCCGCTCTCAACGCCATCGATGCACATTTTCCTCGAGGCACGCAGATAAGATCGAGAGGAACGCATCATCATATAACTCAATGGAGAAACGTGCGCGCGAGGAAGGGAGCGACGGCCGATCGGCGTGTGCAGCAGTGTGCTAACTTGAATTAAGGGATAAAATGCCGTAATCTTTTTTCTGGTGTTTTGCTCTTTTTTTTTTTTTTTTATTTGTACCCCGGGATTTTCAACACGAATTTCCACGCCACATTTACATGGGTTTTTAAACCAACGCCGTCGTCGCACAATGCCGACGGGGTATGGTACTGCACAATTACAGTTAATTGGGTTTTAAATATACGTACAAGTGTTTCTTATTTTCTTTTTACAATATTGGAAGCATAGAAATAAACTTAACATATTAATGTGCCGCATTAGGTATATCGACGATGATTTGATGTTTTTAAATAGAAAATTGTCAATTCTTTGTGATAATAAGTATAGGCAGTAGATACGGTTTATGCTTGTAGCTCGTTTGAATGCATAATCTTAGTGAAATTTAAAGTAATTTCATAATGTATATTGTTTTACTTTACCTCCATAATACCTATTCAAACTTTCAAACCTCTTCAGACAAACTATTATGAAAGCATCAATTTAAATTACAACACCTATTTAAAATGAACAAAATTAATAATACATTTCACATCCTTCTGTTAGCTATTTTAAAAATTGATGTTGGAATATCATTGAAAATCTATTTTTAAACTAAATTAATGAATATGTAAATTTTATCCCTTATTCTAATAAAGACTTTTTAGATTATTTAATTTAATAAAATAATTAATAATTTATGAAACTGACCGAATTTTGTTAAAGATAAAACACAATACGATGAGTGAGAGTAAATTATAATAATAAAATAGATATTAAAAAATTTAAAACTTGAATCTGGTAATTACTAAGTTCGAATCAGTTTTTCAGATTATTTACTATACATTTTATATTAATTAATTGAGAAATATATTTATTTAAGGTAGCAAATGGATTTAATTAGTTTTATTGTACAAGCTAACTTTGTTTGAAAAAGCTTGATAAACATTGGCTTTAACTTATACAAATTTGTGACTTAAATTTTTTACTACCTTCTCATTCTATATTGATAATAATAATGGTACATTATTTTTAAATATCCAATTAATCTATTCTAAAACGTTAACAGAAAATGTACAAAAAAAAAAAAAAACAATTATTATGATAAAAAGTAACATGTATATTTTAAAATATAAATACATGATAGTATGAAGAAGTGAAAGTTACTATTAGTATTTTTGTACATAACAATACCAAAATAATATTATTTATTGTTGTTCACAATTCATAAACGTACCTGGTTGTGCGAACATTATGATCATGAACAATAGTATGCATTCCAGATTTAATGCATAAGTAGTACATATTATTATATAGCTACAGACACATAAGGATAATACAATTTATTTGTTTGTTAACACCAATATCAATATGATTTAAATTGAATTCAGTTTCATTTAACTGTATACAATAGAGTACATGAGATGTTTTCTGTGAGATAAGTCAAGTGTGTTTTTGGTAACTCTAATAAACGTCTCTAAGAATTGAAAGATGGTATATATAAAAACGAGATAAACACGAAATGCCAACATTGTTAATTTAAATTTCACTAACATTCAATATGAATAAAACAATTTCTGGCTTGAGTGATAATAAAGTATCTATGAAGTACCTACTCGAGAGAATCTTTTAAATTTATACTTTTGGACGTGTTTTATTTCCTTTATCAAATTAATTTGAGGTTTTAATAAAATTAAAATAATTTTAAAATTATACTTACATAAATCTATTTATACGAAGTGAAGAAGTTAGTGTTTTTATAATGATGTTTATTTTATTTTATTTTTTTTTTTTTTGTGAACACTTTTCGTATGGATCTACTTGTCCAAAATCTCGATCAGTAACTTTTTGAAACCGGATTTGCCTCTATGTGGTACTTTAGAAAATT
Organism: Stegophylla sp. TES_Ste_2020; assembly: GCA_025469315.1. NCBI lineage: Eukaryota > Metazoa > Arthropoda > Insecta > Hemiptera > Aphididae > Stegophylla > Stegophylla sp. TES_Ste_2020. The sequence goes on along the minus strand of JAIPRM010012500.1, from coordinate 7,719 downwards.
AATTTTTTGAATTTCTCAATTCTTCATTTTTTTTTTTTTTTTTTTTTTTTGACAAAACTACCCAAAATTTGACAAAAAAGACTTGAAAATCATAAATTTTGATCCAAACTTTATGAAAATATTGAAAATGTAAAAAAAAAAATTTGAACATTTTTCTAATTTTTTTTTCTCTTTTAATTTTTTTTCCTTTATATATTAGATAAAAAAAAGTAAAGTAAAGTAAAGTTATATAAAGTATAGTAAAGTATAGACAAGAAAACCGGACATACTTCGCACTACGGATATTTTTTGCTTTTCGGGTCAGATACTCTTGGTGAGTGGGTTGAAAATAACTATTATTATTGTTCTTTATATTATTAACTTCTTTCGTTCAGAATCGTCTTATTGAAAAAATGATTTATCGTTTCTTTAAAATTATACGCACCCTTCAAGAGTATCTGACCCGAAGAGCGAAGAATATCTGTGGTGCGAAGTATGTCTGGCTTTCTTGTCTATACTTTACTTTACTTTACTTTACATTACTTTACATTGTTTTACTTTACTTTACTTATTATTTTTTTAAAGCAGTTAAAATACTGCCAAATGTTTATGTACATAGTTAAAGTATCAATCTACTTAAAGTATTGTATACATTCATAACTATCATAATCAGTTTTTCAAAAAAAATCAGGAAAATATTAAATGAAACACTTTGAGCGATGTACATAAAATCATTAGTATTTTAGAAAATTTAGACTATTTTTACAAAACTGAACCAAACTCTACTTCATATCTCAACTATATCAAAATGGCATAATTTAAATGTCTCATACACTGCTAAATTAAAATAGTTAAGTAAAAACAAAAGCCATAAAATCATATAGTTATATAACTACAATATTATATTAACGGGTTGAGCAAAATATTGTATAACCGTACGCTTCTCCATCACATACAAAATCCAATAATTCTAAACATCAGAAATTGATGCAAAGTGTTAATATATTTTAAATAATTTTACAGACTATTTATCAGCTCCATGTGTAAAATGCAAAAGTACCAAAAATGTGTACTCTAATGTAATGCTTATTGTCGAGAAAACAAAGGGACGTAGCAACCGAATGCAACTTTTTTGGGATATGCAAATAACAATTTTTATTAAATCTGAAATACATTTATATAAAATTATTAAATGTTAGAGTTTAGTTTAATAGTTTAGTAATTAAAAATTATCATACTCTTAACTCACAAAAAAGTGTTAACTTCAACCAATTCAATAAAATCGTAAGTTATTTGTTATTATTATTTTTTAATTTTCCATTCTTGACTTTGGTTAATACATTCTTCTAAAGTCTATAAAATTTTACAGCAACGATATAATAATATTACATCGTTTCGTGTTTGCTTGAATATCGCGTGGATTCCAACTCTTATTAATAATAATGGACCCTTGCAGATAAACGCGTGTGATCACTATACATATTATATTATATATATCAGAAACGCCTAACTTAGCGCAGGGGTGGGGAAGTCTCATCTATATATATATATATATATAATGTATATGTACATGCGCAATATCCTATTAATTAAACGATGGTGGTGGCGGGAGACGAGTCGGGTTGTACACGCAAAGGGACGTTTGCAAAGGAGTGTCCGAGCGCGTCCCGTCGACTTTTGGACATCGCATAGGAGGTACCCCGGGCCGGATCGCACTCGCGTAACAGACGCCCGTCGATATCGCATAAATCGTATTTATATGTACGAGCAGCGAGCGGAGAGAGGACCTCCAGTCGTCCCTTTTCTTGCCCTAGTCAAACACGCGAATACGCGCTTATAACGATTTACGCGCCGCGCACAACTGCAACGAACAGTGTACACATATAAATATACATATATACATGTATAAATGTACAATTGCTTTGGTTTTATTCGCAAATTTCTTCTTCGCCTCTCTTCCCCTCCAACGCATTCAAACGACTCGATCGCCACCGCCGCCTCCCCAGCACCATGTAAATAACGCGTGTAATACAGCCCGCGGCGTCGTACACACGAAATAAACATAAGTTTTCCCCTTTTTCGTGTTTTTATTATTATTGTTCGAAAGAGAAAATCGTGTGTAAAATATGAGACGTTCTGTAACGTGAGAGATCGGCCGTTAAACACCTTTGTAGGCATCATAATATAAAATTTAATCGCGATAAATATGTGTGAAAATTGTTAGTTAAAGTATAATATTTAAAATAAATATAATAATTTTCAAATCTTAATCGTAAAAACATAAAACTATCTGTAGATATATGATATAATTATAAATCAGTTGCTTATTTTCTTAATTATTGCATAAAGCGAGAGGGTTTACGATTTTTATGTAATATATTGTACATTTAGTATAAATGGTTTAGAGCATGTAAACCAATATTTGTACGAATACAAAAATAATATAAATTAACAATAAATCATTCGATTTTTTTTTTTACTATATGTTTGGGATTTTCATTTTCTATGTCTTTGTAATCAATAATGTTGTCTAAAAAGTAATATTTTACAGTTAATATATTACAATATTGACAATGTGACATTTAATGAAATATGTATTTTGATCAGATTAAAAGCAATTTCTCGATTTACACTAATAAACATTACGAAATATGATGTAGAATGAACAGTCATCATAATATAATACAGCTAGTATAGTGGAATGCCCTAGAAAGGTATTTTCATTTTTTAGGCAATTGTTTTAAGATTAAAGTTTGTGGGTGGTTCGATAACCAAATATATTAATTTTAAAGGTCACATAATGCATTTAAACTTAGAACAAAGTGCTATATTAAGTATTGTGTAATTGTGTATTAAGTAGATATTATTAAAATTGTATATAGGACATATAACAATCCGTATTTGGAGTAGGTGGGTCCTTAATATTTTATATTGCTTTCAGGACAAGATATATTAGGCACGCCACTGATCTTGTATACGTATGACACAGAATTTATTTGAAATTCTTAATAATATATTAGCTATGAAGCTCATGCGAAAGTAATTATGCTTAATAAACGTATAAGATATTGATAAGATGACATTTTTGAATCGAAAAACTATCTGTTTTTTCAGACTTCCTAAACACCCTAGACTCTATGAGTTATAAAACAAAATAATTTCAAAAAGTATGTATCTCTTATATCATAAATAATAAATACTTTTATTAAATTATAATTTTATAAGTATACTATAATTGAAATAAATATGACTATTGAATATTGATAAAAAACATATTATATACGTAGTGTACTACATTATGAACATTTATATCAGTTGCAGACTTAACAGGTAATTAATGATAAGAACGATTTAGTGAAAACTAATTTGAAACTCAATTCTAACAAATTTTACAGCAAACATGTAAATAGGGTATTATCTATATGCTGTTATAAACCATCATGAATTGAATATTTAGATACGGTAGAAAGTGATAACTATACCAATCGTATATGCACCAATCACACCGAACGATTTGTTATGGCCAAGTGAGATATAAAACAACCTAATCATCGTATTAATGCCGAACAGGAGTCTGATCATGAATGCAATCCTTTGGGTGAAAACCAGCTCACCCTTTAGTCATAGAACCGTTTGTTTTAAAACTGTAAATGACATGTACCGTACATTACAGCCGCAGCAGCAGCAGAGATCGTGAATTATCCTCAGCGGAATGTCCGAAAACACAATAGAAGGGCCCAAAGACCATACATAATAATAATATAATGCCCTCCTCGTATACTACTGCACCGCAGACGCGGGTCGAAAAGTTGTACTAACCGATGCCCGAACACGTTACACCACCGCCACGCCGTCCGCATTTGTGTTGTTGACCCCTTTTATATATTTTCGCCCGCTCGCCGTTATCGTCCAACCACCTAAACACGACAACTAAACCGTCCAAAAAGCCACTGGTCGGCACAAAACGATTTCGACGTTTCACAATAATGGCTCATTGTTTTTTTCTTTTCTTTTTTTTTTTTTTTTATCTCACAAAATTAATTTTAATTTTTTTTAATTTATTGTTCACGTAAACTTATGCCGAGAACGGAACCGTCTCCCTCTGTCTTTTTTTTATATTTATTTAATTTATTGTATTTAGGTTGGATATTTTATTTTTTCAATAATTTTTAAGTGCCTAAAGTTTGGTTTAAAAACGCAGCAATAAATTTCGGTCAACGCAGTAGTTTTATTTCATTTTCCCGCCCCTTACCACCTCTAATTCTCTTTTCATATTTATCTGGCCCACGTCCTCTCACGCTCCGGTGGTCTTCCTTCGATTCTGTAAATGGTACGCATTATACGGGTAAATCGTGTTCTACACTATTATTGTTGTGGGATTTAATAGCGACCGAAAGAAATTACTAAAAAAAAAAAAAAAAAAAAGCACAAAACCCAGCTGTAGATTTAGAACACGAGCAGAAAGAAAATTGTGTAAATGATGATAAACCAAATATATAGTGTAGACAACACAAAAATATTAACACTAATGAAAAAAATAAATATTACAAGTAGATACAAAACAGTGCAGGAATGAAGAATCTTATTTTATTCATATTGTGTAGTATTATTATAGGGAAATTCTTCCCAATTAATAAATGCAAATGACATAAAAATAAATTAATGTCAATATAACCGGAAGATCAATAATGAAAAAGTTATGTAGGCTAGAAATGAATGGATTTGAACAAATACGAAGACATAACTCATCCTTTATCCGTCCGTCAGTCTTTATATGCGAAAACAGTAAAAATACAATTTCATCCATTTATGTCATTCTACTATGGTGATATCTGCATCGGCATATAAAATAAGAAAATTCTGGTGAACAATTGATATAGTGTAAAATGCGTTCACGATAGCACTATTATAATATGACCCCAGTAAAAATAGGACTCGTAAAGATGCTGCAGTCAGACACTACAATGCAATATTTATACTGCACACACTGCAGAGGTTTACAAAAATTAGTCTGAAAAATCGATCATCCCCCGGCTTCTATGTGGAGCCAACAGATCCTGCTACGATATACTGAAGGCTCTGCGTGTGCATGTATGCATGCGAGTTTTATTCGAAAAATCGCCAGTCATTTGTCCGCCATTTACAAGTAGATTTGTTACTATTCTGCTGTTGCGGTAGTGTTTCTCCAGCGCGCCGCACCGCTGACAACCAGAATTAATGAGTCATCATGCCGGTTCTTTTAAATCCTGCGGAGGCTAACGCTTAAATCCTTTGCAATCGCATATACACAAAAACCAGACATCCCCTTAGATTAATTGCCCTTTTTTTCTGCGCTTGTTAACCCTCCGGCCGACAACTTATTCCAGATGATATTATCGAGACGAATTGATCGGAGTGGTTGTTCTCCGGGGTGCAAAATGCCGCCGAACGAAACGAATTTTTCAAAGACGAATATCTGTTGATCACAATGGAAAACAATGTATTGGCTAAACTACGCAAACTGTATGCCAGGGATTTCAATTAGATTTAAAACAATAACGGGTACCTGTAGCAGTGAAATCTCATTACTTTCAGTACTGTATATTTATATTTATGATATTTATACAAACAAATTAATATTACAAAAACAATTAATACGCATTCTCTTTATTATTAATATAATAATCAGTGATAATATGACATGTATTTCTATATTAATCCTTGATATTAAAAGACACACGCGCATTCTCTTTTATTACTACCACAAAGATTTTTTTTGGCCTGTACTAAAATATCTATAATTACGTAGTGCTTTAAAACGATGTACCGGACAATAAATTATTATCACAGCGTTTAGTGTTCATAAGACACTTTGTATAGCACCAACGTCCAACGTGTTTAGTTAATAATTATTGTTTTAACAACACATGGCAACACTTAATATTTACATCACACTTAAATTTTTAAAATAGTATTTCTTAACGTGTTGTATAATCCACTATTCGAGTTAAATTGTTTAAAGAAACAAATAACGTGAATATAGATAATACAATATTTAGATCCACACGTAAGTAACAGTTATTATTTAAGTTATGTGATAGATTTTATTTAATATTTAGATAAATCTAAGTAAAAATAATAAAAACGATATGTCATAATACCATTACTATTAGGTAAGTATATCACTTTATACCACTCATAATCAAGAATAATATTTCGTGTTAGTATAATTTTATATCGAATTTAGTTTGTCACTTGATTGAAATCTATTTCGACTAGGGCACAGCGGTTACTATCATTAGATTTTCATGTCAAGCTTTGTAGTGTCAGTAAAACAATGCCGTTTGTTGAACCGACGCTGCAGCGAGGGCCTATTATAAGCCACTAGCCGTGCCCCGTGCGTTCCCGTCTATTTTAAGCGTAAAACGAACCCTATAAATCCGCAGCGTTTAGCGTTTGTAACGATTCAATACATACAACCGAGTCACAACAGAGGTTTTTATGAAATATGAACTGGTAAAATATAATCTTATGTAATTTATCTAAAAATAACCAAGTCTTCTCTCAACAAACTCTCATTTTAATTTAATACGTGGTTTAAAATTTGAAAATAATTCTAAACTATTCATTTTTTTATTTTATTCAATGAATAAAATCACAAATACATTCACTCATAACTGAATATGATCCAAATTTTAATAAATATTACATACCAAAATTATTTCCTATTTTTAATGAAATAGTTTGAAGGGTAAAACCTATTAAAATTTTAAAATATTATCAAGAAAACTACACTATTAGGGTGTATTAACGAACGGATAAAAATTAACATTTTTTTTACAACGCATTGATATCAAATAAAAATTATGTCGTATACTGAAAATTAAAACAATAGAGATTAGGCATATTATTTTGTAAGCATGCCGTAAGATAAATGAAAAATCGGTTTTTATGCGAAAACCGTTTGCAATGGTACAGCCCATCTGAGAAATGTTATAGTTTCATTCAGTTAGTCATCTAGTTATCAGGATTATTGCAAAAAGCCCAGTACCAATCATAAAACATAGATTTTTCCCACAATGTAAAGTCATGGTTACAATTTTATCATATTTTAACAGTTATTCAAATAATAATTTGAAAAAAACCTGACACACCTCGTACCATAAAAATCGTTATTGCAATTTTCGCTCCTCTAATAAAATACTAATGGTGGATATGCTGCACTAAAAAAAAAAAAAAAAAGACTAGTAGATTACTTCATTGACTAAATGATTCTGAATAGAACTTTAATTAACTTTAATTTTAACATGCAGGAAAATCAATTTCCGTTTTAATATTGAGTACCTAGGCATGTTTAACAAGGTAATAACAAAATATATAAATTAACCTACATTTGAGTACCTAAGTTGTTTATAAATAATTTTATTTTCAACTCTTAAAGCATTTAATTTCAAATATATTTAAAAAATAACGAAAATAAATCTGCCATTGTTGAATTATATATAATGAATTTTACATTCTGAATGAAGTGAAGAAGCTAGTGTTGTTTACAATGATGTTTATTTATTTATTTTTTTTTATTTTTTTTTTTCTGTGTACAACTTTTTGTATAGAAATACTTGTCCAAAAGTTTCGATCAATAACTTTTTGAAACCGGATTTGCCTCTAGATTGTAGTTTAAAGAGGTCATTTTTTGAATTTCTCAATTCTTCAATTTTTCTTTTGGAAAAAACTACCCAAAATATGACAAAAACGACTCGG
>JAIPRM010012499.1:0-12072 GCA_025469315.1 Stegophylla sp. TES_Ste_2020 | reverse complement strand
GTGTAATAAAATTTCTTACGGACAAAGAATTAAACATTTTACAAGGGTTTGAATGAAAAATTAACTAGAGGAAATACAGACAGATATTACGAAATATCTATATAATATAAGCATTTAATTACTGAAGCAATTTTTATTTATTTATTTTTTTTTTTGAAAAAACCACCCAAAATTTCACAAAAAAAAATTCGAAGACCATTACTTTTTGATCCGAACTTCATGAAAATTTAAGCATAGATAAATAATAACATTAGAAACATTTTGGCGCAAGAAAATTTTGAAAATGTGAAAAAAATGTTGGTCATTTTTCTGACACCTTTTTTTTCTCATTTAATTTGTTTTCCTTTTCTTTAATTATTTGATAAAAAAAAAGTAAAATAAAGTAAAGCAAAGTAAAGTAAATCATATAGACAAGAGAGCCGGTCAAACTTCACACCTTCACGAATATTCTTCGCCAGGTCAGATACCTTTGGTGGGTGTGTTGAAAATGACGACTATTATTATTCTTTATATTATTTACTTCCTTTGTACAGAATTGTCTTATTAAAGAAATGATTTATCGCTTCTTTAAAATGCTACTCTCACCAAGAGCAAGAGTATCTGACCCAAAGAGCGAAAAATATCCATGGTGCTCCTCGGATTAGATACTCTTCTATGTGTAGAATTTTTTCTGTGGGTAGAATTTTAAAGAAACGATAAATAATTTCTTCAATAAGATAATTTTGAACGAAAGAAGTTAATAATATATAGAACAATAAAAGTCGTCATTTTCAACTCACCCAACAAAAATAGCTGATCCGAAGAGTAAAGAATATCCATGAAGTATGTCCGGATTTCTTGTCTGTACTTTACTTTTATATATATACAGTCGAATCTCCATAATTCTAACCTTCAATAATTAGAAAGCAATTCTGAATTTTAAATAAATGCTTGGTCCTTGGAAATTAGGCAGTAATTCGAATAAAAACGGTGCATTTAAGTACACTTGGTAATTCTAAATAAAATTTTGGGAAAACTGGACACTAACACATGGTAATTCGAAGTATCACCCGTTCAACCTTTGGCAATTTGAAGTTATATTCATCAAATATATTTTACCTGTATTCTAATAGTATTTTTGTTGACAGTTTAATATAAAATCGTCTATATATTATAATAATTTAATTTATATACCTAATATAATTATTATATAGTTTAATTTACAATTTAAAAACAATAATTAACTTTAATATCTACTACCTAATTTTCTGAAATAATTAATAATTAATTACAATTATAAAAAAACAAAAAAATTGATTTTAACTCTCAGTAATTCAATTTTTTTTTTCTATCACGTTATTTTCAACTATTCAACAATTCCTACTCTCAGTAATTTGGAGTTTTTCAACAGTCCCGTCAACTTCGAATTATCAAGAGAGTCGATCTTATATAATTTTACATTAAAATATTATACTTGCATACGAATTATTTTCATTATGTTACAAAATATATGTAAATACTTCGCAATCTCATAATGGCATTTATAATATTTATAAGAAGATTATCTAATATTATTAATATTATTTTCAAACTGTTCTACATATTTGCATAAAATATTTAATGCTGAAAAATTAATTTGAAAAGTAAGTCAATTAATTTTTTTAATTATATTACAGTTTTTAATCGAAAATGTACTCGGACAAGGGATGAAGTATCATTTTTAAACTTATTTTATTTTTACTTTTTTATATTTTAATTTGTATTATCTACGATCTACCATTATTGTGTATTAGTTTATAATGGTAATTAGTTTATATAAGTACTCAACGTGAACAGTAATCTATTTCCCAAAGAAAATTCTAAATTAGTCCACTGCTCGTTTTGCACGTATAAATAGAAACTGCCTATATGGAGTGCTCACTAGTATAACATACCGGTGATTCAATGAATTAACAGCTGTATGTAATACCGTAGAGATGGCGTAAGTGTATACTACCTCGTGCTAGGCTGGCTGACGAGGCCATAATATACGTATGTGGTAAACCAAACTAAAAAAATCAATTAAAAAAAAAAAAAGCGGACATACTTCGCACGATGGGTGTACTTCGCACGATGGGTGTACTTCGCACGACAGGTGGTACTCTCTTGACGGGCGTATTATATTTTAAAGAAACGATAAATCATTTCTTCAATAAGATGATTCTGAGCGGAGCTTCAACTTATTCAACACAATTTTACTTAAAAATTACGAAGTTTGTTATGGAAACAAAAATATTTATTTTTTATTCGGCCAGTTTTACATTTCACTAATTACTCAGAAAAGAAAAAAAAAATTATGTGAAAAATAAGTGTAAGATTTTTTATTATACTTTTCTACGCCCAAATTTCTCAATTTTTATCGTCTATCTATATTTAAATTTTCATTAATTTTGGATTAAAAAAAAGATAGTTTCCCAGTCTTTTTTGTCAAATTTCGGGATGTTCTTTATAAATTTTGTGAAAAATATTGAGAATTACGAAAAATGACTTCTCAAAAACCATCTAGAAGCCAATATTGTAATTCATAAAGTTTCTAATAAAATTCATGATAAAATGGACATTACAAATTTGTGTATTTTTGTACAGTTATATACTGTCATGTAATGAAATATTCCATAAAACATGCATTTTTCGCATTTTTGTAGTCGAAATATGCAAGAATATTTATGTTTTAAAAATATGCAAATATATGAATTTTTTTCAAAATATGCAAATATATATCAAAATATGAAATAATAAGCAAAAAAAAAAAAAAAAATACACCACCATTCATTTCGAGAAGAGCTGATTCGTGGACATAGTTGATAAAAACAGTAATCAGAAGTTGAAAAAAAAAAAACAAACCAATGCATATAAATCCTAGCCCTAGTAATGATGTTTATAATTTTTTTTTATAATATTATGATAATTTTTTCCAATAAGCTATTATCCGAGCAAAGTGTCTAACATTTTTTGGAAGTTATTTACACTAATATATATATTATATATTAATACGCGTAGGGGCGCAAAATAATTTTTCCCCCGTATATTGAACTCTAATGCACCCCTGCTTGTGGCGCTCTTATTTACGACTTTTAAGCAATATATAAATATTAAATAATTTTATTATAGCCTTTGGGCTATAATAAAATTGGCAAACCTATGAGACTCGCGTTCCAAAGTTTGTACGTAAGCTGAATTTCAGTGGCACGCGGGAAAAATTTTAATAAACATTTATTTTTTATTTTTTAAGTAAAGCGTAAAAGCTTATGATTTTGTAATTAAGTTTGTTTTTTTCTTTCTGTGAACACTTTTTGTACAGATATACTTGTCCAAAAGTTTCAATCACCAACTTTTCAAAATAGAATTCAGTTCTAGGTGGATTTTTAGACAGGTCGTTATTCGAAATTTGCATTTTTTCAAATGGTTGACACTGTATAAAATGTTATTTCACGTCATTTTATTTCGGTTTGATTGTTTATTTGGTTACTATAGAAAATTTGTTATTAACCAATTAATTTGTTGAATATCATTGTAACTCTGGTAAAACAACAGTCAATAAATGTTTATCTTCTAATTATACTTATTTTTAAAGTTGGTATTCATTATAACGAAAACTTTGCTCAGAATCGTTTTTATTAAAGAAATGTTTTGTCATTTTTTTGAAATTCAATACAATCGTTAAGAACATCCTATCCGAGGAATGATGAATACCCATGGTGCGAATTATGTTCTAATTTTTTTACTTGTTACACCTAAAATGTATAAGAAAAAGTTACACATTTTTTTTTTGGACACGCGATTAGTTTTAATATCCTCGATTGCAAATATTTGGCACTATACCTAAAAAAGATTCGCTACCCTTGTTATGGCCTATAGGTACCTAATGTTGTAAGTTGCACAAGACCCATTCACCTCTTCTGAGCTCTCGTACAATTGCACTACTTGGTAGGTGGTGTGGGCACCACTGTACACATATAGTAATTTTTTTAGTGTTTAGAAAGGTCAAGTTCACCGCTTCGTAATGCTATTGACCATATTTTATATTATGTTGCAGGTCGAAAGTCGTTTTCGATTGTACAGAATTTCTTTTTTCTTTATATTTGAACGAAACTACCATGTAGATACTACTTATAATACTTACATAATATTGATGTCATATACGTCATAGGTATTATCAAATCAATTACATGATTCACTAAAACCATTTTTTCTTCAGATACATCAAATATAAATTTTTATCGAGTTCTTAATCCTAACCGGCCGGGGACTGATAATTGGTGTATAAATCGCTCTTTTGCAAAAAGAAAATTCTAACTCAAAAAATGGCTGTTGTGAGTTATTTGTAAATAAGAAACGCACTTTTGATCTACTTTTTACTGCAAAAGCATATTTTTTAAAATTATTTAAAAGTTAATTATAATTTATTTAATAGTATAGTTTAATAATTTATTTAAAAGTATTATTGCAAATAACGCACAGCAGCCATTTTTTGAGTTAGAACTCTCTTTTTGTAAAGGAGCGAAATGAGGAAATTTCGTATAAAAATTAAAACGAAATAGAATTATCCATTAATAGTTGAAATACTTTTTTTTAAAGTAAGACATTACTTGTAAAAAAAAAATTTTAATTTTGATTACCTATATGTAATAATTGATGAAGTCATAAGGATCATGTTTATTAATTACCTATTTGATTTTTTCGTACTGTAATGATTCGTGTCAATGCTTGTCATATTGTTTGGCAATACATATGCTGACTGGTATACTATATTGGCGAATTCGACTTTTCGTTTGTATAGCTTATAACTCCCCAAAAAGTTGTTGTTTATGTATTATATAAGTAGGTATATTGTAATTAAGAATAATTCTATAATCAATGATATAGATGATAGTACGCATTCGCCCCTACTAATTAAGAGCACGTATTGCTATTGTATACCTATGTATTACATAAATTATGTAATTCATTTATTTTTATTTAATTATACTATAATATTAAGTGTCGATAAGTATATATTTATTTCAAGAGACTAGCTGACTAATCGTAAGAACGATGTCGCAGATACTTGAGGTTGTTTATCATCCTTAGATTTCATATAACCTTAAATTATTCATATATCCCTTAGATTTTATCACCAGATGTTTTTAATATTTATTTAATATCTATCGTTATACATAAAATCGGACATATATATATATATCGCTATAGTGGGATATAAAATTGACTGAGTAAATAATCCCTTTTTGTGTAATAATATTATTACTAAGTAAAATTGTATTCATAAAACTCCAATTAGAATCATTTTATTGAAGAAACGGTTTGTCGTAGTTTCTTTTAAATTTAACACGACCATCAAGTGCTTTTCGGAGAGTGGAGAATACGGATTATGCGAAATATGCCCAATTTAGATTCTGAACGAAGTGAAGAAGCTAGTGTTTTTACAATGATGTTTATTTATTTATATTTTTATTTTTTTTCTGTGTACAATTTTTCGTATGGAAGTACTTGTCCAAAAGTTTCGATCAGTAACTTTTTGAAACCAGATTTGCCTCTAGATTGTACTTTAGAGATGTCATTTTTTGAATTTCTCAATTATTCAATTTTTTTTTTTTGGAAAAAACTACCCAAAATTTGACAAAAACGACTCGGAAACCATCAGTTTTTGATCCGAACTATATGAAAATTTAAACATAGATTGAAAAGAATATAAGAAAGATTTTGGCGCAAGAAAATTTTGAAAATGTGAAAAAAAAATTTGGACATTTTATCGTTATTTTTTATCGTTTCTTTAAAATTCAATACACCCGTCAAGAGAATCCCACCCATCGTTCGAAGTATGTCTGGCTTTTTTTTCTTATTATTATTACATTTGCTTTTCGGTTTGTATAAATTTGAGATTAACAATTGGTAAAGAAGCACCTTATGTCGAAATATGAGTGAACACCTGTTTTTTTTTTGTATTTTTCAGAATGCACGATTTAAGAGCAATAATCAGTTATACTTATAATATATAAGTTATAGTTTAATATATAGTTATACAGTTATAGTATTTAATTAGTTGTATCGTCAATAATTTTATATGGTTTTGATTAAAAAAATTAATTTAGTGCAATAACACTATCGGTATTTTAATAACTTTTTTCCCTTAACAAAGAAAATACCATTTAAATTACAATTAAAAAAAAAAAAAAGTACTCCCCGAAAATTGACATTTTACCTTTAACGAATTCTTAACTGGTATAATGACGTAAATATTAGCGTGTCGTCGATGCCGAATTTACGCGTTGACGTGTAATCGAAATCGGAAATATATATAATACATATTACCCAAGTGTACGAGTTTATTATAATATCACCGTAGTACACATGTATTTGGTAGATTTTTGGACGGTTGTGGTGAAATTTCCGGATTAACGAAAAAACAATTTTAATAATAATAATAATAATAATAATAATAAAAAAACCAGATTTTAAGAGTTAAATAATGACGACGTGTGTGTGTGTGTGTGTGTGTGTCGATGAGATCCCGCCGCAGCTCGATGTCCTGGTCTGTCGTGGCTGTTACACAATATTTGTCAGACACTACGCCGTTCGGGTGACATCTTTGCGCGAAGCCGACGATACGCTACGGTCAAAACTGGTCCTGTTTCTCGCGACGACTACCGCAAAACGCGCGGAGAAAGTGTCGCGACGGCATTGTTGAGGACCGATACCGGTCGGCGGTCAATTAGTGAAAAGTCCGAGAGACCCGGACGATCCATGAGCGGGGGATGTGTGTCGGTGGCAAAAAAACCGATACCGGGGCATGACGGAATTATAAAAACCCCAGGGTACTTGTGTTCTGGCATCAGTCGTCTCATTGGAAACAGTCGCATCCACATCTCGAACAAACCGCACGGGCAAACGGAACATATAACACATATATAGAAATCATGAAGTTCTTCAAAGTGAGTACCTACTCCGTTTATAAATAATTTTAAATTTTTTTTGTTTTTTACGTAAACCCTACAAGTCTCGGGCATAACTCTTTTCACCCGAAAATTATTTTATTCTTTTCGTCCTCATTTTCACGTTCCACATTTTGGGAAGTATGGCATTTATTTTTATTTGAAATTACGTTATAATTTATAAGTTTTTAACTTATAAATTATAAGTTTACAATTAATTACTTAATTCATAACTAATAATAAATGTAATTGACTAATGTAATAGTGCTTATGAATTTATATGAATTTTATATGAAACAAAATGGATACGCCCATAGCGTAAACAAATGTTTACTATACATGGGTATGAAAATGGTTATAACACACCATTAGTTTTTAGTTTAGTAGTTGATAAATCGGTCAAAATGAATTTTTGTTTAAAATAATTGTTTTCTAACATTTTTTATTCTCATCAAAATTTTTTTCCTTTTCTCAGATAATATTTGAATAATAAACTGGCCGGGTAAAAAATTATTTTTTTTTTTATGATGATAACAAACTTTATAAGTTTTAAGTAAAATTGCCTTGAATAAATTGTAACTCCGTTTAGAATCATTTTATAAAGAAAACATTTATCGTTTCTTTAAAATTTAACACACCCAATTCAAATCCCACCCGAGGAGAGAAATTTAACCATGGTGTGAAGTATATTGAGCTTTTTTCCCTCGCGCTATAACAAAATGTGTTTAATACCAATTGTATCTAGAAGTATCTATTTAAATAAACATAAAAACAATAATTTTTTGGAGAATAATAGGTAACGGTTTGATCAAAAATATGATATTGATCTCGTATATTATATAATTTTGTCAAAATAAAATTATCAACATTTTATAGTTGTAATTTACACAATAATTTAATAATAAAATTAGGTAATATTTATGAAGTCTAATATGTATTAAATATAAAATTGATAATCAATAAATAGCTGATTTTAACGTTTTAGATTTTGTGTGGAGTAAAAAAGCTAGTTTTTTTTATAAAAATGTTTGTTTATTAATTTTTTTGTTATTGAAATATTATTTCGTCTCGAAAAACACATCAAACTAGAAGTATGTAGTATATAACGTGTAGTATTTGTATGTTTAGATATATTATTCAGTGCTTGCGGGCTTGCTGTAGCAAATTTTGTTCATATTGTACTTAAAGATATATTTTTGGAATAGTCAATATTTTTTTAAAAAACCAAGGAAAAATTAAGTCATATTTTAGTAAAAATGATAAAATATACTGTAAACTAAATTTTATGAAATCAGTTTTAGTAATTTAGTTGTAACTTTAAAATTAATAACAAAACAAAAACGTAAAAAAAAGAAGTGATTACTTTTAGAATTTCGAAATATTAGAAATATCCCATTTTTTGTGAGTCTTTTTCTAATGCACTTTTAAATTTTTGATATTATAAACTGAAAATGTAAAATGACCTTTTGCATCTCAAAATTTCTTGGACAATTTTATTTTAAAAGTTAGAATTTGCGCGAAATTAATTTTTTCCTTAAAATAATGTTCATTTATCAATTTTTATTGATTTGTCATTATCATATAGAACTTTTAATTCTTAACGCGGAAGATATTTTTCAGCAAAAAATTCCTCACATGTTTTTTACCAGTCATCAATTGAATATTTTTTACAAGACTTGAAGTTATAATTATAGCTTAAAAAACTGTTATTTCAAAAAATCGCAGTATTTTTTTGTTATAATATGGTAACATTCAGTTTATTATTTTTATATTTTAGGGAGAAAAATTGTATAAAATCTTATCTACATATGGGATAACTGTAATTTACCTTTTTGTTAAAATCGGATAAGTTAAATTTCAATTATAAGATCTTTATATTTCATATAGCGGTACGTGGGTACATTGTCATATTTTCACAAATAATAAAATGGATATGGATTACTCTGTCTTAAAATTTTAAACTGATAAAAGTTTTCTTTTATAATTAACTGAAGATCCGCTCAAAATCATTTTGTTGAAAGAATTTTATATTGTTCCTTTTAAATTCAAGTATTAGTTGTTTAGAATTTGCATGGAAACAAATGAAATTAGTTGAAATTGAAAATTTGATATAATCATCATCAGTTAGGGGTTTAGATTCTGAACGAAGTGAAGAAGTTAGTATTTTTATAATACATATATATATTTTGTTCTTTAGAGAGGTAATTTTTCGAATTTCTTAATTCTTAAGTTTTTTTTTTTTTTTTTTTAGGGGGAGAGGGGGGTAAAACTACCAAAAATTTAACGAAAAATACTCGGAGAAACCATCATTTTTCGATTCAAACTTTATGAAAATTTAAAAATAGATAGAAAATAATTTAAGAAACATTTGGCATTTTGGCGCAAGAAATTTTGAAAATGTGAAAAAAAAATTTTTGAACATTATTCTAATTTTTTTTTTCTCATTCAAATTTTTTCTTTTCTTTATTTATTAGATAGAAAAAAGTAAATTATAATAAAGTAAAGAAAAGTAAAGTATAGAAGACATACTTCGCACCACGGATATTCTACGCTCTTTGGGTCAGATACTCTTGGTGGGTGTATTGAAAATGACGACTTTTATTGTTCTTTATACTATTTATTTCCTTCGTTGAGAATCGTCTTATTGAAGAAATGATTTATCGTTTCTTTAAAATTTTACACATCCATCAAGAGTATTTGACGTGAGGAGTGAAGTATGTCCGGATTTTGTAAATATATATATATATATATATATATTAACATTTTAAAAGGTACTTTTAAGGCACCCCCATAAAAAAAAAAAACGTATATGAGTGCCCATGGGACAGTTACCGAGTAATATAAACAGCCGCTACCGCGTGGTGCAATCTGGCTTTATCAAACTAATTTTGATATGTGGTTTCCAAAATGTTAACTTATAAATCTGGGCTAAAAGAGTACATAGAGTTTTGGGCGAAAAGAGGAAATGACTTTTTAAATTTTTGGCCAAAAAGAGACCCGCACCAAGTCTCGCGGATCGAATAATTTGACACAAAAACAATAATTTTTAATAAATTTTGGTGCTTTTTTCCTTTCATCGCAGGCTTGTGTCGTCGGTTTGGCTTTGATCGGCCACTGCATCGCCGTCGACGATGCTACGACCGACAGCAAACAGGTCAACAAGAGGAGCTTGGCTCTATCCGGTTTATCCGGATCATCCTTCGGTCTTGGTGTATACGGTGCCGGTATCCCGTCCTACTCCCCGGGCATCGGCCTAGCCGCTTCATCCGGTTACGGATTTGCCGCAGCTCCCGTCGGCCTAGGATACGCCGCTGCCCCTGCCAGTGTGGGATACGCCGCCCCAGTCGGTCTAGGATACGGCGCTTCAGCCGGTTTCGGATATGCCACCGCTGCCGCCGCCGTGCCAACCAGAGTGAGCACATCCAACCAAGTCGTGTCCGTGTCGGTGCCACAGCCGTACGCCGTGCCCGTGACCCGTCACGTGCCCGTGCCGGTCGCACAGCCAGTACCCGTGTCCGTGCCCAGAGCCGTTCCCGTCAGTGTACCTCACCCGGTGCCAGTCACCGTCAACAGACCGTACCCGGTCGACGTGCCCAGAGCCGTGCCGGTTAGCGTGCCTCACCCGGTGCCAGTGACGGTGAACAGACCCGTGCCATACGCGGTGCCACAGCCGTACCCGGTGGAAATTCAACAACCCGTTCCGTACTCCGTGCCCACCCCGGTCATCGCTCCAGCCCCCGCACCGGCCATCGCCGTCGCTGCCCCAGCCTCATATGCCATAGCCGCTCCCGCACCCGCCTCATACGCCGTTGCCGCCCCGGCTCCGGCTGTTAGCTTCTCCGCGCCAGCACCAGCTTACGCGTCGGCCATCGCTTCCGAATCATTCGCCATACCCGCAGCTGCCGGCATCGCTCTCGGCGGTCCGTCTTACGGCTCTGAATCTTACAACGCCGCCGCTCCGTCTTATTCTTCTGCGTCTTTCGGCGCATCCATCCCGTCGTACTCTTTATCGTCATCGTACGGCGCGTCCGCACCGTCTTACTCGTCATCGTCTTACAGCGCACCCTCATCATCTTACAGCTCACCCTCGTCCTACAGCTCACCCTCGTCTTACAGCTCACCCTCGTCTTATTCGTCCTCATCGCTCGGTTCGTCCTACTACTCTAGCAGACCGTCCAGCAGCTCCTGGAGCTCCGGCTCCGGCAACCGATACAGCTCGTCGGCCAACACCGGTACTTCGTACGGTCCACCATCAACCAGCTATTCCGGCAAATTTTAGACTACTGCAACAGCTGCGTAACAATGTCCGCCTCGATCCGGGGTCGTTCGTTTTGTGAACTGATAGTTAAGTTTTATAATACTTTATTTTTATTTTTCTCACCTATATTGTTAACTAATGCGTGTATAATCTCGCAATTCTCCATGTTCGTTGTACCAGCTCGAAACGTCGTCGTTTCTCTGACTGTTTCACAAGCATCGTTTTTGTCACGTCTTTTTCTTGTTTTGTATTTAATTTTTTTAATAAAAATAAACAATATGAGTGTAAATCACTTCTCGTTTTCGTTGATATGCATCGTAAAAATATGTTTATTATACACTGTTTATTACATGATATATTATTCAGTTTACATAATACTAGTATAAGTACTAGACTTATATTAGTTAGCTAAATATTATTAGCTTAACATAATTTGCCATGTAACAATACTTTTTAGTTTATTACTTAGAACAGGTGTCTCCAACTTTTTTTTACGGCGGGCCAATATTTTTATAGAAATAGAGATATTATGAAGTCAAAGAATAGATAAAATTTTCTAAAAAAAATGTATGTTTATTCATATCATTTTAGATTATGAACGAAGTGAAGAAACTTATGATTTTACAATGATGTTTATTTTTTTTTTCTTTTTTCCCTTTCTGTGAACACTTTTTCGTATAGAAATACTGGACCAAAAGTTTCGATCAATATCTCTAAAGAACTGGAATCATACCCAGATAGTACTTTAAAGAGGTCATTTTTCCAATTTCTCAATACTTTTTCCAAGCGCGGTGAAAAACTGTCGAAAAATTAACGAAAAACGGCAAAATATGCAGTTACCGGAATTTTCGTAAAATTGAAAATTTA
>JAIPRM010012498.1:0-12073 GCA_025469315.1 Stegophylla sp. TES_Ste_2020 | reverse complement strand
TTTTTAGAGTATATTTTACGATGTTAAGGTCTTATTTGTGGTTTTCTGGTTATTTTGGTAATTAATTTTAAAAAAAAATATATGATTTTTGGTATTTCAGGAGAAGAAAACATTTTATTGAACCATATTTAAAAATGTTTTTGGTGCATAAAGACATATTTTATGACTTTTTAGAACATACATATCCAAGCTCTAGTGATTAGTTTAAAAAGTAGGGTGACGTGGTGAAGAAATATCTCTGTCAAGGGTGACACAAATCAAAAAAGGTTGAGAACCACTGGTCTACGGTGTTGTCGTTATATTATCATAACGTATATGGAGTACGAGCGAAGGGTTTTATACGGGCGCGGTGTCCGGCCGAAACGTTGATCGCATTATTTTGTTGTCGCCGTCGCATCGGCAGCGAACGGAGTACAAACGCGAAACGC
Source organism: Stegophylla sp. TES_Ste_2020 (assembly GCA_025469315.1). Taxonomy (NCBI): domain Eukaryota; kingdom Metazoa; phylum Arthropoda; class Insecta; order Hemiptera; family Aphididae; genus Stegophylla; species Stegophylla sp. TES_Ste_2020. Next base: position 11,645 of record JAIPRM010012498.1, on the reverse strand, counting down.
GTGCGTTAGTCGTACGAATCTAAAAATTTTGCACGTACCGCCAGATTTCGCTTGCACGCGCATACAACATAATATTATCTCCTATTGCGCGTCACAAAATAACCATACACGCCTGTACGCGTTTTCGATTTTACGACACTTTTTCCCTTCTCTCTCTGTCCGCGCACGACTCCCCGTCGGTCGAATTTTTAATTCCACCTTGTGTTTTCGACCGACGCGATGCCCCCCCCCCCCCGTTGGGTCACGCAGCACAATAATTTTCAATTCCGGTCGTCGTCGTTTTCGTTTTGGTTCTTTTTCACATTGACCGAAAAAGTTATTCAATGTAATTCCGGCTATTCGCAAAACACATTTTTTATTTTACTTGTGTGTTATTATGGTACACACTGAGATTGTGAACGATTAATATCATTCATAAATAATATCGTATGAAATAAATCGAAAAACAAAAACCATAAATGCGTAGGACGGAAATGTTTCCCGGAATTTCATTGATTATTGTTAGTTGTTAATTACGACCGGTTTCGATTTATTCATTATATAATATTATATCGATTATCTACCCCCTTAATGATTTTTTTGTTAAGTCGAACTCGATACTACTTGATCGATTTTAATAGAAATTATACTGGTACCTATATAAAAACGCTTATTCAGTTAATTTTAATTTTTACATGTATTTAAAATTAAAATTTGTATAAAATTTTTTTAAATATAGTCTTATCACGAGTTTTTAAATCATATTATTATATGATATATTATAATTATTACATATTGTGTAATTAAACGATCGTTTAGTATTTCCAAATAAACATTTGAACGATAATACAAATGTAACGGCGCGGCGTACAAATAGCTCTCAAAATTAATACAACATAAACAAGGCGCTTATCCTGATAGCAGCAGATCAATTAAGCTAAACGACACACTGTCTTGGAACACTAATCCTTGTCACAGTAAACCGTCGGCCTTATTTTCGGTATAAAATATTAAAATATTATATTTATACATGTTATAATGAACATCAACTTTATGCGAAAAACCTTTTTTTTTTTATTATTATAGTAATTTCATAATCGCTGTATTAAAGCCTCTGGGATTTGACGAAAAAAAAAAAAATAATAATAATTAGTTAAGCAGCTCAACTCAACTTTTAGCCCCGAGCACGTGTGTTAAACGTTTTCCTCCGCTAAACCAAATTATTGTACAATGCATAATGATGTACACGTAATAATTTAAAATCTCGAAACGTGCATAAATCATATTGTTATAAATACATTCTGACGTTCAAATATTTAGACAGAAGTGAACCAAGTTTTGTCTCGTGTGAAATGTTTGCCGGGCTGCACAGGTGATACAATTAATATATTGTTCACAAAAAAAGCTTCATAATATTATTTCAAACGCGTTTTAACGAATAACCAACAATAAAATATTGGTCAATGATAGAGCGAGTCGGTAAATTCAACAGTGTAAATTCTACCCAAATTCTACAACGGTTTTGGTGTCGATTTTGTATTCGTCTGTTCAACTTCTGTACACGAACAGGGACATTTGGACGTCAAAACAAAAAAAAAAAAAACATTAAATAAATATTTAGCAAAATATAATAATAAAATATTAGCATTAGCAGCATATAAGTAGCAAAAATAAAGTAAACTGTAAAGTAAAGCAATGACATAAGTAATTTTTAATTATTATTATTTTTTGCGTTCTGTCCATATGTCCAAACACCAGTGCCGGATCTAGAACATTTGATGCCCGGGGCAAGTAAAAATGCAGCGCCCTTAACTGAGCACTCCATATGTGAAGCTGGAGGGCCCGTCTTTGGGGGGGGGGAGAGAAGGGGGTGTTTTAACACAACATTTTTTTTCTATAATATTAATAATTTTTATGAACTTGAAGATATTATCTACTACGTTAGACAAAAATAGTTAGGTATATAAATTCCCAAATAATATAAAATATTATATAAATTTTCAAGTTTAAACATTTTAAATGAAAAAAAAAAATAGAAACATTTGTACACTAAGCGTTTTTGATTTTTCATAAATTTAAGAGTGCCCTCGTACCTACGGCGCTCGGGGCAATAATACCCACTTGCCCCCACCCCCCCAAGTTCCGGCACTGCCAAACGATCAAGTCCAAATGTTCTATAGATCGACTCTAGTACACGATGCAGTGTGTAAAATAGTAAGAAAAATCTTCGAGCCTGATAGAAACGTAAGCTGTACAAATGGATCTTTGCAATAGTTCAGTGATTTTGATAAAAAAAAAAAAAAACTTCTTGTCGAAATTCGAACAAGTAGTTAACAATGTACTTTTTGACGAGTTGACAGCGAGTTGTGCACTTGCGCAAATATAATTATGCAAGCAAGTTGTACAAATACACAATATTATGTGGTACGATGCGTTATTATACGACTCGAACGCAGCAAAGAGTCTTTTAAAAAAGACGACGTATATTATTATAATAATAATTTATCAAACGTATTGTACGCGGAGTTCATTATAATATTACTATTATAACTATATATATATATATATATATTGAAAGTGTTCAACGCCGCATGGCGAACATAGTATTATTATTATTATTATTATGTGTATAAAACCGTGCGTTAGAACAATGGAGCGTAAACGTATTAAAACCAACAAACTTGGCAATATTTAATAAGTATTACAACGACGACGTGAACCCGTGCAATAATAATACGGTCACATATTTTGGTCCGTTGGATTATCCGGTATCCACAGTGTATTTTATCTTTATAATAATAATAATAATAATATATGTAATACAAAGTGACGGGCGAAAATCGATTAGATTTTGTCATTATAAAAGCTTTGATAAATTGGAAACAATTTATCCGAGAACGGGGGAGGGGGGGGGCAAAGAAATCGGAACAGAACGCTCGGCAAAACTGGTTTCTCTTTCTCTTTCACTCTCTCTCTCTCTCTCTCTCTCTCTCTCAACGTGGGGACGATGAATCGCAATAAAATGCGGATGTTTAAAAGCACATCAACTGGCGATCGCGTACACTAATGATAATAGGCACCTTGCATGAAATTGTTTTACAAGTTTCAAAGACGTATACGTACAAAACCATGCGATTGAAATTTTTTCAAAAAAAAAGTGTATTATTAACAACTAATTTAACTATTTGAAAAAAAAATGTAATCGAATCGATTGATAAAAACAAATATTCGATTGTTTCAGTCGTAATAACATTTATAAATTTTAGTATAAACAATTTATTATCACTTACCATATTATCATAGATATTACTCTATGAATCATATAAAGACCCATTATTATCTATAAGAAAAAAAAATATATAACCTTCAATATTTAACTGTGTAACACTTTTAACTTATCGTAAATAACACAGTTTTTGACATTAAATTTGTACACAACGTCCAAAATTATGGTTATGGTAGTGATAACTGATAACATTGTTTACGCCAAAACTACCATCGCTGTGTTTATTCATAGTCAAAACGATCGACTTAAAAACTCAAAAACCAAAAATATATAAAATTTAAAGAACTCGAATACCTTTACTACTCAGTAGAAGTTAAGTCGGTTTCAGTGAGTTTTAGCTCAAAAGAAGTTCACGCCGCGTATTGACTGCGGCGTCTCGTATTTTGTACAAAGATAATAACGTACCTACAAACGCACTGGCATAGCAATAATAAACACGTGTGTGTACACACTGCACAATACATCGCGTACATAATTTATGTTTTATAACGGTAGAAAACATCAGTACAATAAAAATGTTATTTCACTGCGACAGACGTTTTTCACCGGCCACTAATTCGATAACCGGGGGGGACCTCTATTTGTCGCGATAAACAGCTTAAAAAACTATTGATTAATAATCAACTGAACAAATATTGTTCTCGAAAAAATAACGTATTAAAGGGTAGGTAGTTTTTTTTTTTTTTTTTAATATTTATAAGAGCGAACTACGTAAACCTTAAAAAAAACGTTCATTTCGTTTCGTATCGATTCAAAAACCGTTTTTTTTTTCTTCTCATGTCAAATAATAATTATTTCAGAAATGTCTATAACAGTGTTTGTTCATAGAACATTTTTCGTGACGTCATCGTGTTCTTCGAATGATTTTGTTATAGACTTCATCGGCTAAACCAAATCTTAATTAAACTATCCCGAACAAAAGAAAAGTCGTTCAACTACCAATGATACAATTATTATTATCAGATGCTAAATTTAATGAGACACAACTTTTGTTGAACAGAATATAATAAAATCTTTGCTTTAAAAGTTTTCCAATTATAAAATCACTTTCTAACTAAATATTTTCTTTTACAAAGCACTGCCTACAAATATAAAGTATGTTGTTCAACAATGGGAATAAGAAAATAATTATTATGTAAGTGTTTGATGAAAAATTAAATTTAAATTCATATATTTTTTCCCGATGAACTTTTCTCGGAACGAGACCGTCATAAATTAAAATATGTTCTATCATAAATTTAAGTTACAATTATAAAGAAGAAAATTGAATTCGAAGCTAAAATAAAAAAAAAAAATGTACACATAAATATAGTAATAAAATTACTTAACTAATAATAATATACTGTTAATAGAAATGGCTATTTTGAACGTTTAATATCAAATAAATTTTTAGGAAACTACAAAATATTCCTGTATATTATAATAAAATATAAATTTCACTCAATTGATAAAACGTTTTCATAAAGTTTTAATGAATATGCGCTCTCTGTCGAATATAATATCATTTTATGAATTTAATTACTATGTATGTTATTTAACGTGTATATATAACGTGTATATTAAACTATACGGACCATAACCTAAGGTATTTACAATTTATATTTATGATAAAATATAAATTTCACTCAATTGATACAACATTTTCCAGAAGATTTAATGAATATGCGCTCTATGTCGAATATAATGTCGTTTTATGACTAACTATAATATTATATTTAACATTTTAAACATTTACTATGTAAATTCTTCGTTGGGTATTACATGTTTTATGATCTGTAACGCATATTCATATTCGTACGGAAAATATAAATCTAATATATAAAATAACGTGTCAGGTATTCTTCAAAAAAAATTATAGTTTTATTAGGAACGAACCAATTATAATTTTCTTCGCACCCTAGTACACAAAACGCAAATACCTACTAACACGCCACGGTACTTTTCTAATTACAGTCATTGACACCCGCCGATGAATGGGTTTGAAAAATAATAAAACCCATTTCGAGTACACGCGAAATCGATTGCCTATACGGAATTTAAATTAAATAATAAAAAATAATAATAATACAAGAAAACTCTCTTTGCGTTATCTATACACGATGATATACGTACATAGACGGTAAACATTATTTATGCACTACGTGTTCTGCTGCATGATTTTCGCCAATATCCTGGAGACGGAGTATTAATCACGTTACACGCGGTACGGAATCAAATGAATTTCCGGGGAAAACATCTTTTCCGGAGTTATACCGTATTCATCCACCATTGCCAGTATCAAATAGAGCGGTGCGACCGGAAGAAATTCAAAATTAATATAATAATACCTTATGATGAATAGTACCATCATACTCTTGGTCGGCCACCGTTTCCCGTCACTAGATCAATATGTACGCGGTGATTTTTTTAAGCGTGCCCGCCCCCTTTCTTTGGCCGTAAAAATACAAATTTTTGGCAAATTTTTTGTTCAAATTCAACTTACAATGAAAACTATGTTTTACATAACATTTTTTTTCACGTCACCTTATAAGGATGTCCTGTAGTGTTGCAAACTTTTTTTTTTTCAAATGGCATCCCCCCTCCTATTTTAACTACGAAATTTAATTCTGCGAATTTTTATGTATTGAAATCAAAATTCGAACGAATTTTTTTTACATTTTACAACATTGCGAATTAATTAGGTGTTAGCTGATATAATTATTATAGATTCTAATAATTAATTATACTTAATACATTGGTAACTGAAATGTTGTGTCCAAGAGACTATTTTCCTATACATACTTAAATATGAATAATTCAAAAACTACTCGTTCAAATTTCGATTTCATTACATCAAAATTCACATTAAAAAAACCCGAATTAAATTCCGTGGTCAAATTAGGGGGTTGCCGTTTGATAAAAAAAAAGTTCGTATTCCACGAGGTGACAAGAAAAAAAAAATTGTCATGGAAAACATAGTTTCTGTAGTGACTTGAACAACATTTCGAAAACGTTTTTACATTTTTAGGGCCAAAAAACGAGCATAGGCGCTCTTAGAAAATCACCCTGTATAATATATTTGTATAATATGCGAGTGTTTGATATTATGATATTATGAACACGTTCTTCCAACCGTCGATGAGCGCGTGCAAAACACTTGATAGGGTTGAGTTCCGCCGAGTTGGTTTCGAGCCAAAAAACGAGACGGAAAAAACGTCTCGATATCGGGCATAGATTAATTATAGTGTACGCGTCGGGTCCAGACGATCCGATATCCCCAGGAACTTCTGGACCAATCAACGTGCCCACCCACTTGTCAGACAAACACACACATGTATATATATATATATATATATATAAAAGAGCAGCAACATATGTGTGTGTGTGTGTGTGTGTGTGTGTGTGAGTTAGCACTTTGTGTAATTTATTGGAAAAAATAAATAAAATCTACGAGACCGAAATAATTCTACGTGGATGATCCATTAGACGAGAGTGGATCCGCAGCACGTACACAAATAAACCGTTTCCCGGACTCGCGATGTAATTTTGGATTTCTTTTTTTTTTTTTCTTTTCGTTTATTATATGCGGTTCGACGCTTTAAAGAAGAAAAAAATCCGCGGGGAGCGTCGATTAAAGAGCACGTACCACCTCCTATCGTATAATGTGTGCATCGCATCACGGAAAACTGTTCAGTCCATTTGCTACCAAACCGTTTGGCTTCTTCTGCCGCATAGTAGTACGTGCAATGATATTATTATTATTTCACGCGTTTATATTGTCGTCATTTCTCTACTACTGCCGTCGGTCGCAGTTGTGCCGCTTTAGGCGCCCACCACTTGCTCGTGTGTTCGGCGTTCGCGTGCAGTGTGTGTGTGTGTGTGTACAACGGACCGGAAAAAAACCACGTTCGGGCTATTTAGGGTTATGTGCGTGGCAACTGCATTTGCACAAGCGTTATTTTTTTTTGTATGTGTGTATGTGTACGTGTATTCATAGTAAGTGTGTGTGTGTGTGTGTGTGTGTGTGTGAGTTTGTATGGTGTAAATGTCCAGAGCGCCGTGGCTTTTATTGCTCAAAGATCCAAAAAAAAAAAAAAAAATAAACACCAAAGATTTTTTTTTTTTAACGTGATTAAATGATTAATATGAGTATTTCTTTAGAGGTTCAGAGGTTCTCAAAGTGTGAGGGCGGGTGAAAGCTTTATAAGGGGAGGAGCGCAAGAAAATCTAAAAATCAACATTATTACTGCAGATAGGACAGAAAAAGATTTGTAAAAATCCGAGTAATAATAATCGCGTCCTTTAGAATGTCTCTCCTCGTTTCACCAAACTTTGTGATGAAAAAAAAAAAACAAACCCACCCATCACATTAAAAAAGTGACCGATTGATTAAAACCTTTTATAATAAATCAATTTAATTTTAAAATAAATTTGTAACGTGAATACAAATATTAGCCTATACTAGTAGTTTGTTTGTGACTTTTTGATACTCTAAACATTGCTATCAAAATTATTTTTATGAGAGGTACCCACGTCTGGGGTTTGACCAAAGTTGGAGGCCTGGCATGAAAAGTTTGAGAACCTCTGTTTTAAGTATCTGTCTTTCATATAAAGATTTTATTAAGATTAAAAAAAATTACCTACGGGAACTATAATTAGAAATTATCGATATCAAAGGTAATTTATGTCGATTGAGAGTAAAAAAAACTTCTGTGGTGAAATTAGATACTACGTACAAAACTGTTACAAAATGTTTAAAATATTTCAATAATAACATTTTTTTTTTTTTCTATGATAAAATTATTATTCATATTCGATAACACTTTAATAGATTAGATAGATTAGGTATGTAGATAACGTCATTATATTATCTCAAATACGGAAACTGATAAAAGAAAATTATACCAACGATTGTGGGTCCGTTGTACGTGCATTTGTTGTAATACAATCCATATATTATTTAGTAAATATTTGAAACATTTTTCGCGCGAATATGTTGAGTGGAGCCAATAATTATTATCGTCTCTCGAAAGAATAAATAAAAAATATAAATAAAGAAAACCAAGCCTAACCGACTGCCTCAGAGCACAAATTATATAAATATAGTAATGATGCAGTAGGAATGTATGAATTGATTATAAGTAGTAAGATTGTCGAAAAGAAATCTCATTTTTTTTTTGTCAATTGAGCCCGAGGTAATATTCTTGCTCTCGTTTAGAGGATACAAACATGTGTGAATAAAATTTTTCCTTTTCTTTTCTCTTTTTTTTTTTTTTTTTACACACCACATCATAACCCGTGGGCTCTAACGACGTCGATGATGATGATAATAATAATAATAATAATAATAATAATAATAACAATAGAACCGAGGGGCCCCCCGCCCCGGTCTGAAAAGGTTGTAGACCCCTAGTGTACAGTGATGCACTCGCGGCGCACGTGTATGCTCCGAATTATTTTTCGGAATCCACAGCATTTTGGGGCGAGTATAATACGTGCTACACGCAGAGTCCCGGCGGGTGTCCTCTCCTCGGACCCACGGATAGTCACCGGAAACGAGACGTCGCGACGTCGTCGTCGAGCCCGAATATTAATAGTCATCATGACCGAAAAACGTGTGTACGCCAGAGGCACAATTCGGAACACAAATCATCGTTAGGTGCTATAAAAATTCGGTTGTGCCTCATCCTCGCCCATAAACAGTGCCAATCCAACAGAGCAGCAGCTAATCACGTCGTTACACGTCGTACTTAATATCATTATGTAAATTCAATACATTTTTTATTTTGTGCCGAACATAATTTCTTTGTTTTCACTAGACGCCCAAGTTTACTCTGTCCGTAATTGTTATGTAAACAAAACACACTCGATTTTTATCAACGCGCGGAATGCGCGAGATAAGAAAACTAAAAATCTATATACACACAGACTTATAAATACGTAATAAGTAACGCGATTTATTATTACTATTGTAATCAACGATGATGACCAGAAAAAAAAACAATCAGATAGGTACATATTTTGTTTATAGTTTTAAAATCATAAGGACATGCAGGAAAAATTCGAGGGTGCTTTAGTACTCTCTCTCTCTCTCTCTCTCTCTCTCTCTCTCTCTCTCTATAATCGCACCGCGTTCTGTAGAAACAAACCCCGGAGTGTGCGACAGCTAGTCAAAAAGATTTACACAGAAGAACCGTGGTTAAAAGACTAATACCGCGAGCGCGTTACATATGAATATTCCGTGAAATGTGTACCCTTGAAGCGTGTCACTACCGCAGCAGTTATGTCTCCAGATGTCCGCGGGGACGCGCGCCACGCATTATGCGCGTTATGCGTCTACGCTCGATCGAACGATGGAAAATAATATATTATATTGTTATTATTGTGTACACGTGGGCTCGACCCGGTGTTTGACTAACAACCGCGGTATACTAGTAATATATAAAAAAAAAAAAAAAAACCCACAGCTAAAGCTATGACAACTGTAGCAGTATAACTATATATAATATACAACTATATGACAACTAAAGCAGTGACGAATTCGAGATTCCAAAGAGTTATTTTAGGGGAACAAAATTATTTATCCATAAAAATAACTTTCTATTTAATTCGTTAATACGAAGGCGATCCACAAGTTTAAAAAAATATTCGTATTATTTTGATTTTACCGTTAATCCAGTATTTTTTTACATTGTTTCGCGTTCACTTCGTTACCGATTTCTGATTCTCGGCTGAATATATATTTCCTACACATTTTTTTTTTTTTCATTTTTATACGCTTATTTTACCCTGGCTACGAGAAGTCTTAGTGATGACTTGGTAGCATCTTTAATTTTATTATTATTGCTGATTTAGCAGCGCATCTTGGTGCGATCAAATAAAATGACATACATCTAAAATAGGGTGACCATATTATTTGAGAAAATAAAATACAGGACAAAAATATTTTTCATAATATTTTTAAATAAATAAGTATTAATTACATAGGTACATATATAAATGTTTTTGAATCGTGACAAAAGTATAATCTTTAAACTACCTATTATACATTAAATTTAAACACATAAAAACATTATTTTGAAAAACATAAAATAACATAATGAAACTAAATTGATACTTTTTAAAATTTCTTCAAATCCTTTATTCATGCACATTGTATACTTTACTTTCTAAAAAAAAACTTGTTAATTCATTTTACAATTATAATTGATCTAAATAATGGTATCCAAAAGATGTCTAGATTATTACATTATTTTATTCAATAATTTCATTTCAAAAATTTCAAAAATTTTAAATCAACAGTAAGTCAAAAAAAAATGATTAATATGGGACAGACTTGAAATTACGAGACAAAAAGCGTCCTGAGAGAAGTTTTTCAGGACAACAGGACACAGAGTCGAAATAAAGGACAATCCTATATAATAAAACAGGACGTATGGTCACCCTAATCTAAAAGTACAAGTGAAATTAACAGAAAACACCAATTTCAAATATTTACAAAAATACACATACAAACTCGACACACTCAGTACTATTATTAAAGAACGCGAATTTCACAGTTAATTATTGATTCTATTTTATTTTTTATGTTTTACGATTTTGATTTTTTCTTCTGAACAAGTCTTCAATCAAATTCTCTTATCATTTACCCCCAATTACAACCGTCGGGCGCATTCGCCTCTTTCGTTCCACCAATCACGTATCTTATCTACAAAAATCAAAGAGTCATTATTATTAATGATAATAATGACGATTTTAGACATTCGAAACGCCCAACTGTCGTTCAACAATAAAAGTTTTTTAACGGCCCGAGAGATCAAATCGACGCACGCTACATGTGTTTTAACATTAATTAGTTTCGGTGTTTAAAAATATCCGGAACGTGGTTTAAAGGGGGAAAAAAAAACATAGTAAAATCGGATGTACGCGTTTGAATTATATATATATTTTTTTTATATATATACACATAGTGATACAATTTCAAGCCGATGGCAGAGAAACCATAAAATACATCAACGCCGTTCAAACTAAATAATAAACGGTGGTCGTAATCAAAATGTAAATACACGAAAGTTGTGTGTTCCTATTGTTTATAAGTATTTACTTTTGTTGGGTTTCTCAAATCGATGACATTCATCAAACTGTACCGAGCACAATGAATATTATGTTCGTCTATTTCAAATATACAGCCATACGGGGCGATTCATTATAACAACCTGCTCGACCCCGTCAACTCCTTTTATGGCCGTAGAAATGGAAAAATATATGATTTTTTTAGATTCTGAACGAAGTGAAGAAGCTTATGATTTTACAATGATGTTTATTTTTTCTTTTTTTTTCTCTTTCTGTAATCACTTTTTCGTATAGAAATACTGGACCAAAAGTTTCGATCAATATCTCT